>VXAD01005762.1:4584510-4605261 GCA_013399195.1 Dicrurus megarhynchus
AAAAAAAAAAAAAAAAAAAAAAAAAAAAAAAAAAAAATACCCAGAGAAGTGTAAAACACATTTTACCACAGAGACTAAGGCCAAATCTTTCCTGGATGTTTGATTTCTGCATATCCATCAGGCAGGATTTTTGTTCTCTAATAGCATGGATTTTGAATAAATTCTGTGCACAGTAATAAGTGCTGGTGGTTTTGGTCCCATGAGGACATATTATTAATGCTGACAGTTTCCTGTCTTAGGTAGCAAAATGCTATGTATTATTATTTACCGTGGAACACAACGTACCTGAATAATAAAAATAATATTTTCCAAGGGTTCAGTGTGTAGACTTATTCAAATCTTACCAAAGAGAAAGGATATAACATTTCTACTCTGTTTTAACCCAGAAGCAAATGAATTTGTGGACCTTTGATTGCCTCGATGCAGTTAAAAGGGGAGCAGGGAAAAGAGGTGGATTGCAGCAAGTAGCTTACAGGCAGTCCAGGCAACATAATTTTAATCTGTTTCCCTGAATTCTGCCTGCTAGAAGATACCTCACCCATTTGATTTTTTGCCATGTGTAAGCAAGTGTAAGGGACTTCAGAAAGGTATGGTTTATATCAAACTATGGTGAAGTAAATTATCTTATTTGCTCAACTGAGGAATTCAGTGTAATGAAATAACTGCTGGAGTCTTTCAAACTTACAGGTGAATTCAAAACAGAGCTTACATAGAAATTGAACATGTGCAGAAGGTTGAACTAATTCTGTGCCAGAGCTGTAGCTGTTTGCTAGGGGAGCTTTGTGAATCAGAAACATGAAGAAATATATACAGGACTTGGGCTACTTAAATCTATTAGGCAGCCAATGGTTACTTTAACCAACAAGATGATGTTTCATTTTACTTTACTGAATCCCTATCCAGATATGATTCTTACATCTTGTGTTAAGTAAGGTGATTTACATTCATTATATACACTGTGTGCAGGCATTGGTTTCAGTCCCAATTAAGGCTGATGTTTAAGGATATCTGCATGGGTGTGTGTTAAAATAAAACAATATTTACCTCAAAACTGAGATAATAGTAGATGCTTGTGAATCTTTTTACCTGTGAAGAAAAGAGGGAACTCTTTCAGCTCAGTCCATGCCTTTTGTTACAGGACTAACGTAGCTCTCAGAAGGGCTGTGTTTATTTGGAAGGGAAATTTGTTTACATGTTTATATGAGCAAAGCTGCAAAGTTACAATTTTGGTGCCTGTGATGCTCATCACTTAATGCTCATACTATGCCAGTCTTGTCACATAAATGCATGGAACCAATCACATTCCATGTCTCCTACAAAACATGCATCAAATTCCATCATCTAAAGCAATAGCTTTCATTTATAATTAATAATCTGTTACATAAGCCTTACCTACACTCATAGTTGGCTGTGTTATCCTATGGATTCCTACTAAAAAAAGGAAGATATTTTAGCAAGGTTTGAAGTAGGTGAAGTCCTGCTGGGAGGGAAGAGTGTTAGAAATGTATTAAGATGTTGACGGTCTACATATAAACTGTGACCTGATGAAATACCACCAAGGAATAATGGCAAGATCTGGATCTGTTTGCTGGCTTGGGTTTTGTCCTACCCAGAAATGCAGTTTACTTTAGACTGTGTTGTGTTCATGCTGTATTTACAGGCAAAGAAAGGAAATTATGCTTTCCTGTGGGATGTGACGGTGGTGGAATATGCTGCACTGACAGATGATGAATGCTCTGTGACAGTCATTGGGAACAGCATCAGCAGCAAAGGATATGGGATAGCACTCCAGCATGGAAGTCCCTACAGAGATCTTTTCTCCCAGAGGTAAACTGAAACAAAGCTTGTTTTATAGGATTCCTTTCTACAGCCAACAACCGCTTGTGGTTCACATTAATTTTGGTGTTTCATTAATAGAGAACAATGAATACATGACAGCAGGGAGTTCAAGCTCCAACAAAGCTGCTGCTACTTCTGCTCCATGTACATCTGGTTTGGGAGGAGGGGGCTGGAGGTGGTATGTGGCCTCACACCTCCAGACAGCACTGCCTCTGGCAGAGAGGACTGATGTCCTCAGAGCTCTGTGTGAGGTAGAGGGGAGTTTGGAGATCCTGGATTCATGCCACATTCTGCAGGCTCTGAAGCAAAGTGTTGCTCCGTGCAGTAAGCAAGTAGCAATGCCCTGGGTTATCCTTTAGGGGAGAGGGACAGGTCAAAGACTCACAATGGTACAGGGAAACAAGAATTGCATGGGACTGCCAAGACCAGGAGATTGTAAAACGATGTCATTTAGTGATCTCTGAGCTATCAGCTGGGTACCTCCTGTCCGTGTGAATGTGTATGTACCCTGAAATGAAGACATGCAGTTGTGCAGGCATGTGTGGCCTCAGCAGAAGGTGAGCGGGTGCAGGCAGGGAACTGAAGCAAGATTGCCTCATCTTGCTGCTCCTTTAGAATAAGGAGCAAAACTCCAGCTGCATAACTAGAGACAAAGCTGCCTCAAGAGAAAAGATTGTTAGTAAACAGCTAAAACAGTTATCAAACCAAATCCAAAATGAATCATTCATGCAGAGAAGGGACACTTCACAAGAGACAAAACAATGATTAATTAGCAACTGTTAACACAGTAATTCAGGCATTAAGTAACAGCACTGAAGTAAAATCCTTTTGAATAAACTACATTTGCTGAAGCAAATGAGTTGGTCGCTGCTTAAACAGATTTGTACTAAGTGGTGCACAAAGAGTAACATGTTTAGCCTCACATATTTTTGGAATTACTGTAGGAGAGCAGCAGTGGAGTGGGTTGAGCATTTCACTAGTGGGACCAGCTGCTGCAGCTGAATGTAGCCAGACCAGCCATAACTAACTGGAATGTGGTGATTTCCCTTGGAAATGCTGTTTGCATTATAGTAGAATTTTTGACAGTCTCTTTTTTTCCCAAAGTTACCCAGTGGAGTGTACCTGCTGCTGTGAGTAGAAAGAAATCTTGGTGTAAGGGAGTTTCAGATAAGGAATACAACACTGGTGGTGCAGGGGGATGGAGTTTTGAACTGTGGGATGGTAGACTTAAGAGTTGTGAAGCGTAAGGAAAAGACAAAAAAACCTGTAAAAAAGTATCGTTGCAAATAATATCTGTCTTTTGAAATTTCTGCAGGATCCTAGAGTTGCAAGAAAGTGGAGATTTGGATGTTCTTAAACAGAAGTGGTGGCCACGGATGGGACGTTGTGACCTGAATAGCCATACCAATGCACAGACAGATGGGAAGGCACTCAAGCTGCACAGTTTTGCAGGCGTTTTCTGCATTTTAGCAATAGGCCTTCTTCTTGCTTGCTTGGTGGCAGCATTGGAGTTGTGGTGGAACAGCAACCGTTGTCATCAAGAAACACCGAAAGAGGTCCATAACTTTTATTCTTATCACAATTAAAAGTAGAAAACACAAAAGAAAGAGAGAGCAAGTGGAAGTTGTGGGATTTTAGGTGCTCTCATGCAATAAATTTGATTTATTTTGATTTGCCATACTAAGCTTTGCATATAACTTTTTGGGTTGTTGTTTCTAAGAAAATAAAAGCAAACAAACGAAAGTGTCTTTTGTGCACATGGAAGGTGCCAAACTGACAGCCCTGGAGACTAAAGTCCTCTATTTATTTGTAGAGCAGATACAGCATGGGCAGCAGCAGTGCAAACTTCCCCTCATTGCCCCACCAATGTGCCTCAACCCTGACCTGGAGAGACCACCTTTAGGGGTAAGAGAGTGGTTCAGAAACACGCCCTCGGCCACTCTGCTGTGAGTGACGGGGAGGCCAGTCACGGGCACCCGGCTGTGCCATCTGTGGTGATGTTTTCTCTGATCTGAGCCCCCATCCGCTGGCTGGGAGATCCATGTCCATCCTGCGCAGGCTCTGCAGCTGCCAGATGTCTGGTAGCTGCTCTCCTTCATGGCTGACCTAGGCTGAGTTTGAAGAGGTACACAAGCAATTAAAAATAAATCAGCTAGTTAATAATTGAATAAGCCATATTGCCATGACACTGTTTAAATGCTTCCTTTCTTTTGAAGTCAGTTTTATTTCTAAAAGTAGGAGCCTCTGAGGAAGCTGACCTTCATATAGCATGTTTTATCTAGGAAATTATATCTGAGAATTTCTTGGGTTTGAAGTTTCCATGCACAGCAGCCAGTGATAGCAATGCTAAGATAGAATAATCAGTCTATACTCAGATCTGTCTTGCATGAAGTCTGTATTTGTTTACATAGATTAAATGTTTAACAAACTAACCTCTTGTAATTTTGGAGACAGTGAGGCGTTTGTAGGTGCTTTCATCTTGGAATAGATGTTTGTTACAAGCAAATAATAGCTGCACTACAGCTGGAAAATAGTATGTAGCCCATCAATTCTAATCTATGTTTCACAAGTTGCAGGAGCACTAGACTAATTGACATACTTGTCACTTGTAAGCAATTTTGGCAAATTGGCAACCTGGTCTAGTGGATGGCGTCCCTTCCCATGAGAGAGGGGTTGGAATTGGGGATCTTCAAGGTCCCTTCCAACCCAAACCGTTCCATATCCTATGATTTTGCTCTTCTGCCTTGTCGAAGTTGCTCCTGCTGTAACCCCAAAGGTTACAGCATGCTAGCCCCCATGCTAGTGTTGTGAAGGCCTAAAGCCCAGCAGTAGGTGTTTCACTGCACACCATGAAATCCTGCAGGGCAAGGGCAGGGATGCTTTCCAAAGTGTCCTCATGCTGTGTGCACAAGCACTTACCTGGCCATACTATGTGGTGTGTTCCTCTCTCTATATGCTCAGGGACTTGCCTTTGTGTATCTTTGTAGAGTAAGATGAGAACATGACCTAAAGGCAGTTTCATATAGCTAAGGTGAAGTAATTCACTCTTTTATTGCAAGGAGTTTCCATTGCTGAAAAAGGATCTGTCTTCCCATGTTTAAATATTTTCTTTTTCACCCGTCCCTTCATTTCTTTTTTTAATAACTGTAAGAAGGATTATTGCATATCTGTGCCTACCCCATCCCACATTTTCTCCCTTTCCCGTCCTTCTCCTCCTCCCCTTTCCCTACAGTGATCAAGGTTGCTCAATGTACACATCTGTAGTGCTCTTTTGCAGTTCCTTTGACAAACACAGAATACTTTTAACTTTCTGTGTTTTAAAGGAAGCTGAAGTTACCCCCATGGTAGAGCTGTGCTTGGGGAGATCGCTGTGTGTGGGGCTGAGCCTGCCCTCGAAGCACACCTAGGCTGGGTTAGAGGCAAATTAAACCTGGGTACAGAGCATGGACAGGTTCCAGAGAGATCAGTGATGGGGGTGCTGCCAGGAGAGGGGGAGCAGAGCCAGCGGGAGCCCTGGCACAAGCAGGTGTAAAGGCTGAAGGAGGAAGTGCACGTTCCCAGTGAGAGGGCACGGGGCCGGGCCGAGCCGGTGGGACGAAGGCGTACGGAGGGTATGCCAGGCAGGATGGGATGGAATGAGGGGTCCCCTGAAAGGGACAGCTGGGTGCAATGACAGGCAGGCAGCTAGAGGCACCTTTGGATTGGTCAGAGCCCCAGGGAAGGGTGGCTGCTGCCCAGAGGCAGGGACAGGCAGGATCCTCAGGAACTCTCTGCCCAAGCCAGTGGCCACATGGCCACATTGCTCCAACCCCGCTGCAGACCAGGGGTTGGGGGCTCTGGTCACAATGACCACAGCATCCACTCAACTAAATTAGTAAATGAATGTAGCAGTATTTCCTGGCAGATTAGTGGCCAGACATATTTTAATTATATGCTACCAGTGAGGAGGGATTGAAGTGGGATATCTGATGGCTACTGCAATTAAGGTAGGAAACCAATTTTCAAAAGAGATGGTTGAAGGTTTTGACGTGTTTAGAAGAACCAAGTTGCAAATTGTGGGAAGGACAGGATCCAGGGCTGAGGGGAGTGTGGAGTCCTGGGCGCTCCTCTGCTTGAGCCAGGAGCAGTGGCTGAGCCTGGCATAGGGGACCAAAAGCACAAGGAGGATTTGATCTCCAGGAGGAGTGTGTTCAGGATATCTCATTTCTAGCACTGTGTGTTACCCTGCATTTCTATAGCAAGAGTCATAATGACAGAGCTACAGCATGAGTAGCATACACAGAACATTAAAATCTGCCTCTTAGCTGCGTCTGCTACTCCAGCCAAGTCATTAGCTCAGTAACAGCTGCAAACTCAAGTCATGCTGCTGATTTTCTTCTGCTTTTGGGAAGGCTTTGGCAAAACACAAGTGGTGTGATATCACTTAAAGTTTGAGGAACTGGGATGTCTCCCAACCGCTTTCTTCTGTGAAGCAGAGCTGGTGGAGGGTCACAGAAAAGGCTGATTTTCTTGCAGTCTAAGATTAGACTTTGGTATTGCCTATGAGGCAAAGAGAAGGTGGCAACATTTGGCTTCTGTGACCCTCACCCTGTTAGGAGCTTCATAAATCCTTTGGAAAAAATGATAGTGGAACCAGAATTAAATGAAGAGTTGTCCTGACTTGTGAAGCCCTTGTGTAGCATTCTCTCTTTGGGATGACCCACTTGGTTGGTTGTATCACGTCAACAATTGCCAACTCAAAAAAAAGGAGAAATGTGGGACGATGAACGCACAACTGCTATGGCAGATTTATGACGGGGTTGGGGGGCCTGCAGCTTGGTGGCGAGAGAGAAAAAGCATTTTTTAGAGACTCTTTTTTATGTCAAGGGTCTGTGAAGTCTGTGGCCAGAAGAATGTGCACTGCCTTCATTTACATCGGAGAAATATTTTCAGCTGACATTAAGGTGGTGGTTTTTGCCGGCTCATTGTCTTTTCTTTTTCCACTTTGTATTCCTGAGGCTTTTGTGGAGGTTAGGCGGAGGCAATACATTGATGTCTAAGGACTCAGATGTCTGCATGGTGTAAATTAGAGCTCTTAATTACAATGAGTGTGAGGAATTTAGTGCTAACCATGTACCTGTGAGGAACAGGAAGCCTGTCTTTTGAAACCTGACAACATAACGTGGATTTTGATATTAACCTGATCTGCATTTGTAGAGACTTCATAGGATGAGTTATGTCAGGGGGAGACTGCTTCCAATTAGAATATTTTTTTATGTTTTTTGCATATGAAGAAACTCTACCCCACAAAATTTTAAAAAAGATAGTATTGTTCCTATGCACTAAGTCAATTCATTAAGACAAACCTCCAGGGAAGATGAATTCCCGTTATTTTCCATGTTGCCATCGGTTCACAATTGTATCATTCAAAGAATAGTGAAATTTCTTGCTAGAATAGTGAAGGTTGTGTTGAAATTTTTTGGGATGTTGATACAAGATATTTTTATTCTATTTGAAGGAGATTTGTAAAAATGTTTCTAATGAGTTCTGCTGTACAAATCTTAATGTTATCCCTATTAATTCTTCATTTAATCCTTATCAGATCAGATTAACAAAAGAAAGATTAGTTCCAGCATCAGGAAAAAATGTCCTGCTGCAACATCATGCCACATTCTTCTATTAGGGCTCAAGTTTGCAATCTCTTCAAGCTGGAAAATATCTGGTAATGGTAAAATTGCCTTATTACTTTCTAATTCTTAAAAACTTGCACTAGGCCATCTTTTCCCAAAAAGATATTCTGGAATTTATAATCACCCTGTCCTCATGGTTAGTACCCAGCCATCCAGTACCCACAGTGAAATTTAGCCAGCTCATACATCTATCTCTGTGTGTTAAAATCTTGAATTTACACAGCTGCTACTCAGCCTGAAATACTGATACCTAATCTTTTGACTTTGATAAACTTCAGAAAATTAGGGAGTTGTGAAAAAGTAATATTTATTATGGAGTCTTTTTTCAGTCACTTTACGTCCCTTTTAAATGACTGAGCAATCAGCTAAATTTTTTAAAACCTGGTACCATACAAATGTTGAACTTTTGACAATTGCCTCTGAATTTCTGTAACTTTTCGTATGAGTTCTATGCATTTATTTCACAATATCAGTAAGCCATAATGTAATTTGGATCATTTAACAGCCAAGGGCTTTGCCACATCATCAGATTGTTGGTGTCTTTTATCCCCTTTGAAGGAATGAAAGGCAGTTTTCACATCTCTGTTGTCATTACGATCCAGCGTGGCTGCTTCCTGCGATGGGCTCCCCAGCATCCTCTGTGCTTTATCAGCTGTGTCTTTGTGTGATGTGCTATTCCTCTGAAGATTATTACTTCTGAGATCTCCTCAGAACCATTAAGAAAGCATTCCTAGTTCATCCACATACTACAAAACAATGGAAACTTATAAGCAAAGATAAAATATCCTGCTATTAATGGAAAGAATATGGAAACTCATCTTTTTCACTGTGCACGAGATTAGTCACTAAAAAAAAATTAATGGGCAACCCCATGTTAATCAAAATTAGTCACTTATACAGGATGATTTTTTTGTTTTCTGGGAACTGATACTTGTTGCATCTCCCACAAGAGGTGATATTGATTCACTTGTATTTAATATAGCTCTTGAAAGACAGTGTTAGAATGACCTCAAGAAATTCTTGGTTTGACTCTTTCATTGCACAGATAATAGACATGATTAATCAGAAATCTCTTTTTCCAAACCAGCTGTGCTATTCCTAGCAGTGTGAGTGTTTCAGAAACTGGACCCCGTGTGTTTGGGATTCTGTAGTGCAAGAAGATTTGGGAGTTTTATTGGTTAAAGCATAGCATAGTTTTCCACCTCCTGAGTTGCTGCTGGTCATTGTCTCATAACTTGTGTCAAATTTATAATTCATTAACAATCACAGTCTTCACAGCTTACTTTGTGATTTCTTTGCTTTCTCATGCTTCTACAAAATCATTTTATTCAATAGCCTCTTCTCACTTTTCTGTCCTTACTTTTTATTTTTAAATTATTAAAAGGGGGCAGTATTTCAGGTACTGTCCAGAGTGTGAATGGTCTTGTGTCCTAGGAACAGCACCTTGTAATTCCTATATCCTGCTACTCCAAGCTTAATAATGTCTTGAATATCTCAGAAAGTCTAGACTCAGTGAGCTCCATGAGATAGTGGGAGGTAGCAAAATTGCTCTGAAAATTGTCACAAGTATTTTGGCAGTATGCAGCATGAAAGAAAGAAACCCTGTATCTCTGGCCAGGGCAGCCTCTTGTGATCTGCCTTAAACTCCCCTGTTTCCATGTCCACTGTTGTGCCTACCCAGCCTACCTCAAAAAGCCATTCTTCCAGCTTTAGCAGTCATGAAAGCTACCCACTAAGACTTTTCTGGTATTAGAAGAGCAGGAATCCCAGTGTACCTTGCAAATGGAAATAGGAGCTGGCAGACAAGAGTCCAGTGCATCCAAATTTGTCACTGCTAAGAATTGTGGTTTGCACCGTGTTCATCTCACTTTAGTTCTCCAGCCAGATACCCTCCCATGGCAGTCGAGGCTTCTGTACCTTCAGCATGGTGTCAGCAGTGTTGGTTTTGATTATTAAAGAGTCTCTTGCTTTCACCTTTGTTTTCACTTTCCTTGTCTTTTTCCTTGTCACTTCATTTACCTTGTCTCCTTTGTGCTGTTACCTTTTTATCTGACAATTTGATTCGCCCCGGGATGGTTCCTTTTGAGAGTGAAAGGAAACACAAGATCATCAAACTGATATTTTATTTTCCCTTCATTGCATGTTCTCTATATTTTATCTTGTTTTTATTTTAAATTATTTTTTTTCTGTATTTTAATGACATGTCTGAAATCTTTGTACATTTTTTGCTCAGTTGCATATAAATTATCATTTGTTTGTACCACTGTATTGTATTCTACTTTTCTAAGAATAAATAAAGGTTTTTTGGGGGAAAATAAATCATGCAAACATTGGCAAAATAATGCATTTTAATGCCATCTAGAAATTCAGTTTCAAACCAGCTTTGAATGTAATAAGCTGAGAAACTTCATTTAACTAGCATTTTTAAATCAGCAAAGCGGTGTTAGGAATCAGTCATCCCAGAATGCAAAGTTTAATGTTGTTTGATGATAAAGTATAAGCTGGAAGAATTGGTCAAAGGAAAAAAAAAAGAGGACTATATAATATATAAATTACCCTGTACAGAAGTGATAATAGCTGGAAGGGCATCTTAACAAACTCCATGTTGGCTTTTTATGTGAGTGAAGAAACAAGATTTTCTCTTTGGAGGTGCCTGTAGTAAAGCAGAAATTCTGTAATTCCTGGTCCCTGGCAGGGTGCACATCCGGATCCAGTGAAATCAGTCAGCTCTTGCTATTGATCACCATAGATTTCGGTCAAGGCTGTAATGGATTTAAAAGTGACATGTCATCCCCGTGATTTATGGCACTGGGCCCAGGCTTCTCTACCAAAAGCAGTGGTGAAGCAATTGAGTTTTGTACCAGCATATTTCCCTAACTGCAAGGAAGGGATTTCTGTGTTTGGTTTAATTTTTCTCTGTCATGTAAGAAAACCCTGCTAATGGGATCCTTAGGGATATAATCTGGATTTACTTGGCATGAACCTTAGCGGGGGGGAGAAAATTATTCACCAGAAATAAGCTTAAAAAATTAATGTTTCCATTCAGGGAAATCAAAAAGAAATAACCTGTTTAAAGTTTCAGTTTGGTGACAAGTGTAAGTACTTGCTTAATTTGCATTACATTGCCTATCCCAGAGAACTTCTGTGGCTACTCATGAGCTTGGCATGAGCTTATGTATTTTACTGAATTGGAGCCTTAACGTGTCAGATTCTTTTAGATTCTTCACACAATGTTTACAGAGCTAATTTTTGTATGTCTTATCTCAGCCTACGGCGTTATTTTAAAGTTGACTTTTTGAAGGGGGTGTAAAGTAACAAAATCAGTAAAAGTTTAAAATAAAAAAAATAGCATAAAATGTGACTTTTTCTCAAATTTCTTTTGCATTTTTGTGGTTTGTAAAATGCCTTAGGTGTTGATCTGACTAAGCATTTAAGCATGTACATGAAATTAAGTAAGAGGTATATTCTGATCTCACCCAGAGCACCAAAACATTTCCATTCTTTTTAGTGGCATAGGATCAAACTTCAGTTGCTTTGAAACCAACATGTATGAAGCAGGAACTGAGAGTTAAATGTGCATTGAAGTTATTTGCTGAAGACTGACCTTACCATGCAATAATATTAACATGCAATTTATAAACCTATTTATCAATTGAATTTAAATAATTTTCTAGTACCTGAAATAACCTGTGGTCAATATTAGCAAAATATTAAGGAATCACAGATTCCAATACTGTGAAAAATATTATTCTTTTTTAAATTAATCAATGGCTTGGTTATGATTTTCCATAAGTCCAGACCCATATTTTTAGGCACATGTATAGAAAAGAGCTGCTCAAACTCACTCAACATAAGAAGTACTGTACCTTTAGAATTATTCAGTATGCAAGAGTTATCTTTTGGGAAACTGGTGTCCAGGTTTTTATTATGCTGAGCTATTTTAATGATTTGGCTGGTCATGTCTTGTCTTATGTCAAAATAGGAGCTTGGGCAGTTTCCAAAATACAGCCCTGAATGGGGGTGCAGAAACCTTTTCAAAATTCGTTTTTTAATTGAAAAAATTGTGCCTAATAGTCAGGAGTAAGGATTTAGTAAGGCTTTCACATAGCTGGAGTGGCTTTGTAAGCCAGCTAACACTGGGCATCAAACAGGTTGTAGAAGCAGTTCTTTGTCTCCTGTGCCAACTCTCTTTTACTCCTGGCATAATAGGAAAAAAATGGCAACTTTTGAGATTTGGATGTGACTAGACAGGAGTGGTGAAGAAGGAGGGTGTGGAGCAATCTGTTATGCCTGATGCTCCAGTAGAGTAATTCAGCAGTGTTAAAGGATAGCATTGCTCTGATTTGGGCTCACTAGAGTGAAAAATTACATCCCTTATGGACTAGATTATAATTTTGACTTTAAAACTGTGTAAAGCAATGTAAAGAAGCCATTAAGTTTTAGTGAGTTTTGGAATAGAACCTTCTTGAATTTAATTTTTCCTTCATAAAAGAGTAATCTGTCACCTCACAGTGTAACTTTAGACAATGTCAAATTCTTAAAACACCACCCTCTTGAGGGCCATCCTCTTTTGTTGCAATGCTATTTCAGACATAATAAAGAAGAAATAATAAGTATATATTTTCTGAAAAGAGTGAAATATTAATTACATTATTAGCCTCACTATCTTGATCCTTTTTTTTTTTTTTCTCCCCACATCTTCCTTTCCCTTTCCATCTGGAGATGGCCAATGATGTGAGGCTGGGCCTCAGAACCATGGTGAGAATTTATAATAAACATACAGATGATTGATTTCTTGTTGAAAATGCCTGCACAGATGAACCCCTGTTAGTTTTCTCCTCATCTTTACCTTCCCCTGGAACTCCCCTTGCCCCTGACCTCTGTGTTTTTGGAAATGCCTGTAGCTGCAGTCTGTAGTGTGTACACAGTAGAGGTTCCTCTGGTTGCAAGTTCTCCTTTCTCCCGAGTTCCTCTGCAGAGACATTGGCATGCTCATCAACCAGCACCCATTCTGTACCGCATTTTGCTGCTCCTGTTGAGAAATGTTCCTTTGCATTCTCTTACTTGTTCATTTTTAACCTCATGAAAACTGTGGAAACATCTGTACCATGTGAACCGCTCACTCATTCTCTTTGTAGCTGGGTTACCAGCTGGTGAACCAAGGTTGGTAAGGATTTTAAAGCTTGAATATCTCAGCATGAGGCTGAATGCTCCCTTTCATATTGAGTAACAAATGAAAATGCTATCACAGCCTCTTCCCTGGCAGGTTGGGGTCTGCTCTGAGTTGTGAGGACTAGACTGTGGTCTCTGTGATTGCACTTAGTTAATGGATGGTGGTGAATGTGGGAGCAGATCATTGCAAGACACTTTGGGGAGACCTGCTGTCACCTCATGTGATACTTCTCCCGTCAGGACTGTGTCCTGTGTCTTTATTCACACAGTGCCAGAGACAGGGATGCAGTTGAAGATGATAAATAAGACAGAGAGGTTTGGCTGGTTTGAAGTGGTGTGCATTGTCAGCTTCACTGGCCTGCTGGAGGAGATGACTGACTGGGGCATTCCTGGCAAGGCTCACAGGCAGGACCCCGTGGGACATGTCAGGATTAGACCCCTGGCTAGATGTGATTCCAGGTTAGATAAATCCAACCTGGATAAGGTGTGCAGCAGGAGTGTGGGAAGATGTGAACTTCTTCATGAAGATTCTTGCTACTTGCACCACTTCTGTAGCAAGTCACTGTTAGGCTTTTAGTAATAATTTATTTACACCTATTTTCTGTCTGTGGGTAGCTGAAAATAAACTTTGGCAATGTATTTGAAACAATTTTTTATCACATTAACATCGACTTTGCAGTATTCTGTAATATCTCACTTTTTTTTCAGGTTTACTTAGAAGGAAAAAGGGTGTTACTGTCTCTTCATAAAGGAATTTCTGCTCTCTGGTGAAGGAGAGCATCACCTAGTGAATAAGGTGGCCTCTTGTACACAATTTTTATGAAGTTTTGTTTCTTTGCAGATGATTCCACATTGAATGAAATTAACATACTGCAAAACTTTAATTTCTTTTATTCTTTCAATTAGGTAACATCCAACTGGACCTCACCTGATGTCAGTCTCAGTGCATTCTTCTAACAGCTGGCTTATGGACGATAATTTAGCTAATTGCTGATTTAAAATACATGGTAGAGCTTCCACTTATAAGAGCAGAAGCTTGATTGCAGGATTGGGCCTATTTCTAAAAGCAGTTTTTCAAGTAGACTCTTGAGGTGCAGCCCTGCGTATTTCTAAGATTGTGTTATGGTCAAACCAGCTTCGAGCAGAGCACGCTCAGAAACCACTCAGCAAATTTTATGTAACATTAAGTGCTATTTGACTGGGTCAGTTGCCTGTGTTAAATTAATGACAGCAGACATAGATCATCACTGCATCTGTTTACACGTCTCTCTGCATTTGACTGCATTGTTGGCTGCGGAATCTCTGGAATAATGAGTGTCACAAACGTATTAAAAAGGGGTTATTTGTATTAATGTAACACCATACTGTTCTGTCATTGTTTTGCAGCACATCTATTACATATATCATCACTGCTTTTTCTTCTTGAGCAAGCCAATTATGCCTGGTTTTGCCAGTCTGTCAGAGCCTCCTGGAATAAATTAAAATTACAGCTTTGCATATGCAGTAGCTGCAACTGAAAGTAATGATAATGACCCTGGGCGAATACAGGATTTCAAAGTAATCCTAAACAACCGTACATAAGCAGAGCTGCTGCTGCTTTACTTCTCCTTAACAAGATAAATGTTTGAGTCCACGATGTCTGAAACCTCACAGACTGAAGCTGGTTGCTTGGTGGAACTGTGGGGTTTGATGCTGAGTAAGAAGAGAATAGTTTGTGGGTACCTGAGCATGGAAACTTTGCTGCTTCAGTTTAATTTCTCTGCCTCATTTTTCAGTTTTGCAGTATGTCTGTCTGTGCATGGAAGTGCCTCAGAGTGTTCCTTTCTCTCTAACTGGGTACAGGTGTGACTTCCAGCACCTGTGTCTCATGACCTCTGACAATGTCATTATAAGCACACATACATGAGTCAAGAGGACTTTTATAGGGGTGGGGGACAAACTAGCATGTTTCCTGGTCAAGGGCAGAAGAGGAAGTGTCTGACTCTGGGTTTGTCTCAAATTTTGAATCGCAGCCCTAATCACAAAATTACCACTTTTTTTTAAAATAGTTCTTGCACAGAATGAAGATCTAATATTAGCATTTGTGTTTTGGTTTCATTCTCTCACCGAAAGATAATCCTTCATGTTGTTACCCAGGACAGGAAACAAACAAACCAACCAGAAATGAGCCCTGATTGATGATTAAGGCTATATTACCTTAACAGCATTGTTTTCTGCATATCTCCAGAGTCTTACCAAGAACTACTTTAACAGGCTTTTAATTCTTGGCACAGTTACCAGCACCTGACTGGGAGGTATTGACATATTCAAGATATTCCCTCCCTGTGTGAGGCTGTCTGCCCATGTTGGCTACGTTTCTGAAATTTTAGTCCTTCTGGGGTCAGGACCATCAATCTTTTTCTTCTCTAGTCTAGTGTGCTTTTATTTGCATGCGCTGGATGCAGATGAAACGTATCACAGTTTTGGCATAGTTTTAGCATCACATTTCTGCAGATATTAGACTTTCCTGTTTGGGCATTTGTCTTCCTTTCTTGCCTTGCTGGAACTGCTTCATCATCTTGTAGCATTTTTATGTCTTCGAGTGGCTTGTCTTGAACTCTGTGATAAGCTCAGAGAAATCACAAGTAAAAAACCAGATGCCACAATGGTGTCTTTAATAAAAATATTTTTCTCAAGAAATTTTTCCCCTGGAAAATCCCAAGTGTTGCAAGCCTGCCAGCTGAGCAGTATTACCTTTTAATTAATTGTGTTCAGGGTGATGTAGGCAATTTCTTGAAAACATCAGCCAGTAGCTCCTTTCCAACACCCTTGAATTTGATCACATTAACTGACTCCAGATGTCCCAATTAGTTCCATATTCTTCCAATATGACTGCCCATGGGCTTTTATTAGAACCCACTGTCAAGAGTCACAGAAAATAAGCTAGAAAAAAAAGTATCGATTACTCTGTAAATCATGCTGTTTGCATTTATGTCTTGCTATAATTTCTCTCTGTGTGATAAGGCCAAACTTGGTTGGTCCTGAAAGGGAGTTTTTTGTAGGTATGGCCATGCAGGTTTAGTAATTTTCAGATAATTCTGGTGAGCATCCTCCAGATCCACTCCAAGCCAGGGTGTGCTCATGCAGTCAGTCATAGGCCACTCAACCTGTTGCTCACGATCAGGTACTTGGGACATATCAGAAACCTGCCCTTCAAACGCCCTTCCAGAACCCAAACTCCCTGGGGGACAGTGACATTTCACTTGGTATTTATGAATAAGAGAATTTCCTGACCAGGAGCAATGTTTGGTGAGCTGTTTTCCTTAAGCCTGCAGAGGATGAGCCTGGGTGTATAATTAATTTTCCTTACACGTTTCTTTCCTTCACTGATTAATTTCTTCAACTGATCTATTTGGAGTACAACATTAATATTGAAAATAGAATTATGAAGCCAGCAAAGGAAAAATATTTTATCTTCTTCTGGCAACACAAGCATATACTTGTCTCCAACACAGCCACAGATGAGAAGTGAAGCTGAAATGGCTGAGATGTGACATGTTTATAATATTAACTAAATTTTGTATATTAAGTGCAAAAAAGAAATTTTAACTAATTACTGATATTTAATGAGAAGTACAGACCTAAAAATAAAGGAGAATGTGGAGCTGACAATGGAGAAAAACACCATAACTTTTAGGATTTCTTTTTCTGGCTTTATTGCCACTTAAACCTTTTTCCATTTAGCTTGTTAGTTTTCAGTAACATATGCTATGCTACTGAATTTCCCAGAAGAACAATAAAGGCAAAAAAGATTAGGGTTACAGAATTCACAAATTCTGAAAGGTTGACTTGTCACATAAAGCTATCCCAAACCCTTCACTTCTGGAAATCTTGGTATTCAAAGCAGTTTTACAGTATGCAGTGACAAACTAATCTTTTCACGGGTTTCTGAATTTTATCTTAGTTTTTTTTTAAGTATTTGAAGAATCATTCATTCACCATTAAGATAGTCTCATACAAACCTTGACATTTAGTTATTTAGCTGCTCTTTGTCTAATAAGACAAAGAAAAAGGGAAGAACCTTTAAAAATGTGATTTTATAATTCCTCAGAGACAAGTTGTTTTCCGTAACCTTTGCAAACATTTTATTTTGACAATGAAAAGAAGGAATAATGTGAATTCCTGGTCTGTCAAAAGCCTTTAAAAAGTTTTCTCTGATCTTAATAAGGCCAGAAAGTTGTCCTTAATGCTGAAGAAAGAGAAGTAGGCAAATGAAATCCTCACCCCTACTTCTTAAAGAGATCCCAAGCGTCTGCTTCTCTACACACTTGATAAAGTGTTCTGATATAGATAGAATGTGATGTCTGTTTGCAGGAACTGGTTTTAATTTTTGTTGAGAAGGAGAATTTTAGCACAGTGAAACATGAGTTTGTATTGTGAAACATAAGCAGCTGCAAATCCACCATTTTCTGAGGAATGCTGTCCCGGGGTGGACTGTGCATCACAGAAGAAGAGGCCTGTTAGGCCAGGAGAGGGGAATATTCCAAAGGATGTGGTCCTTAATAATCCCTGTGGTCTGGACCAGGAGATGTGTATTAAGAGCATCCCAGCTGTGGCTCTTCATATTTACATCTTAAAAGGGCTCAGCTAAATATGTAACCAGGATTAATTAATGTTTTGAATTTTATGACCTTTTGTGCATGGATGCTTCAAGTGGAGATCCTGCTTCATTCACAAATTTATTTTCACTCTGCAAACAATTAATGACTGCTTGTTGCAATTATTGAAACCTTTCCTTTCCCTCTGGCTTGGCTTTATCCAAGTCACATTTTACTTGTTCCACTAGCAAAGCAGGATGAATGCACTCAGGATGTACTTGCAATGAAAAAAATTAAAATATAAATAAAAGAATGTATATTTTCACTTGAAATTATCTGAAGAAGGCATCAGTATTTGGCAAAAGCTCAGAAAAATGCAAATGAGCCATGAACATTTCTCCAAAGCCTCATTTAGGAATATTTGCTCTAATATTTGCTCGGCTCTAACCTGAGTTCTCTTTTGTTTTCTTATTTTGTAATGGAGGCTTGACAAGAATATGAGTCCCAGATACCCAGAATGCCAGCTAGGAGTCTACATCACAGCTAGCAGCATCGTTTAGAAAAGAAATAGTACAGGGTGCCTAAAAAGGCATTGCCTTATGGGCTTCTGGGGGTTAGCTCCTTAGACACAATATCATCATTCATGGTGGTAGCTGGAGTTTGTGGACACGCAGAACTTTGCAGCAAGCTTTTGTTGGCAGACAGGTGAGGAAAATGCAGCATTGAGTGGCTGGACATCTGTTCAAAAGGAAGCCACCCAGAGAGGTCGAGCTCTTACTCCCATCGGGGAATAATGTAAGAACTTTTCTCACATTTGCCCCAAGTCTACAATTCTACTTCAAGAAAGAGGAACTGAGGAAATTATGAGTTAAATCCATGTAATCCTCTAGCCACTGTACCATAAATCCTTAATTTTCCTAGCTACAGAATTTAGAAAAGAGCCTCTGATTTATCATCAGCTTAGTGCATTGTCTAATGTATTGAATGAAGGGCCTGACAGGTCAGGTGTGGTTGTTGTCAGGAAGGACTTAATACAGCTGCAGGGGTTATCTGATCAAGTGTTGTGTGATCCCTTCATGTCAAAAAAGTTGATTTTTTATTTTATTATCCATTGATTTTTCTCTAACTCAAAATTATCTGATTAGAGGATTTGGCTGAAAAAGCAGGATTTTTTAAAAAAATTATTTGTTTCTTTGGTGAGGAAGACTATATCCCCTAGGTTTCTGGGAGCTTCATTGGGATTTTGGCGGCTTTATGACATAAATTAAATAGGAATTCATTTTCCACTGATTAGCAAAGAATTTGCAACATGCAGCTCAGCCCTGTAATTGTGGAGCAGTTGTATTCCCATTGAAATCAATATGGATTTAGCCTAAGCTAAGGACACAGGTTTGGACTGTACATCATGTAACACTAATTCATTTCCAAACCCATGCAGGGATCAGCAAATTCAACGATTCTTGAGTAATGTAGAAGGGGTGTTAAATCACAAGGTTAGAACTGAATCTGTAGTTGACATTGACTGGAATCAAGGACTTTGGAGTTGGCTTGTCAATTTACAGGGGAAAGCAAAGCTGCAGAGCAGAGGATACCATTGGAATAAGATTGTAATTCTCTGTGCTCCACCTGAACACCAGTGGGGAAAGATTAAGAGGAGTGAGTGGCAGTGACACCTTGTACTTCTTCATTCCCTGAGCCTAGATCTTGGTATGAATCAGTAAGGCTGCTGCTGTGGGGTTAAACCAACAGCACAAGTTGACCTTGGGCAGTCAGGGGTTACTGGAACACAGAAGTTTTGGGTAGTCCTGCTTTCTGGGTTGGAGTCTTGCTGTCTGACTAATGTAATTACAGGTTTCTGTCGGAGCAGGGAATTTCTCCAGTTGCAGGGTTGTTGGGCTGTTATGCTTTGCTGCTATTCTGCTGTGTGTTGCACTTGCATCAAATAACTACAACTGCAATCATAGCTGTGCTTTATGAAATGTAGAGAAACGATATAATGTAATACCTTTTTATTGGCAATACAATGCTGGCTGTTAAAATTCAGTCATACAGCATCCCAGGTGGTTGACTTTACCCTGCCAGTTTTGTTGCTTCACAATTTGAGCTGTAGGTCTTTGCTACCTCAGGATTTAAAGACAACTCCTTTTGCTGTGTTTCCTCATGGAAGCTAAAATGTGTTGAGTGGTCCTGACAGTCAGTTGAAGAGACCGCTCTGGGAACCTTAGGAAATGCATTCTCAGAAGATGGTGATGCATTGTTTTCCTGAGCTCTGACCGCAGACAGACTTTTTCCAGGTGACGTGCCAAGGTGATATTATGGTCTGTTATGCAACTGTTCCAAACACAAATGAAATGTGTGGTCCTCTCCCCAGTGCTCTCAGAGTAGGTGTCTCTCGGGGCTGTTCCAGTAGGTCTATGTTCTGTGTCACACAGGTGACCCAGGGCCTCCTGATGGGAAGGCAAGAATTCAGCACCACTTCAACCCCTGGCCGGTAGATTTCGACACATGAAGCAACTGCCCTGAAGTCAGGGTTTTTTTAGTGATGTGTTCTTTAGAAAATGCTCTGCAGATAGATGAGATGGGGGGGAGCTGCCCACTGGAATTTTGAGTCCCAGCTCATTTGTTTGCCTGTCATAGGCTTTTTTCTGAGTTTGTGCAAGGTGAGCCAAGGGCGCAAGGGATGTGCTGGTCCCTGATGCCAGAGCAGCATGTTAACTGAAGCACAGCCATCAGTTTACCTCCCAGGAGGATAGGATTGACATCAGGAGCTCCAGCAGGCTGAGACTGAGCTGATGTTTTCTTCAGCATTTCCTTCCAGCAGGTTTTTCATCTGGAGATGTCGGCGGACCTTGAGGTTTTGCAGAGGCGCAGTTGATGTCCAAGTGGTGTAGTGAGTGATCAGCAGCCCTGGTCACACCGAGGAGAGGAAGGGGGGCCGGAAGGGGCTGGAGATTGTGTTTGGACTGATTGTTCTGGTTTCTTCCTCACTAGGACAAAGAAGTGAATCTGGAGCAGGTCCACAGACGCATGAACAGTTTAATTGATGAAGACATAGCCCACAAGCAGATCTCTCCCGCGTCCATCGAGATCTCGGCGCTGGAGATCGGTGGCATGCAGCCAGCTCAGACCCTGGAGCCGGTGCGCGAGTACCAGAACACGCAACTTTCTGTCACCACCTTTTTACCAGAACAGACCACTCATGGTGCCAGCAGGACACTCACAGCTGCCTCGGGCAGCAACCTGCCGCTGCCCCTGAGCAGCTCAGCCACCATGCCCTCCATACAGTGCAAACACAGGTCACCCAACGGAGGACTATTCCGGCAGAGCCCCGTCAAAACCCCCATCCCAATGTCATTCCAGTCCGTGCCGGGGGGAGTCATTCCAGAAGCAATGGAGCCCTCGCATGGAACATCCATATGACGAAAACAAACAGTAAAAACAACCAGCAGAGATTTTTAATACAAAATTTAAAAGAAACAAAAAAAAAAAAAAAA
>VXAD01005762.1:4605293-4834134 GCA_013399195.1 Dicrurus megarhynchus
AAAAAAAGAAAAGAAAAGAAAGAAAAAGAAAACAAACTCTTACATTTTTCTTGTATATACTTGTAAATAATGAAAGAATGAAGTGGGGTAAAAGTGTATTTTGAATATTCCCAATTTTCGAAGTAAGTAAAAAACAAAAAACAAACAAAAATGTATGAATGACTTTGTAAATTTTGTTCTATATGAATAAAAAGGCAAACTACTTGTGGTCGTTCTCAAGTGCCAAAGAAGACCTGTTACTGGGACTGAGGGCCATACTTTTCTTTTTTTTCCATGGATTTCAGCACTTATTCCCTTACAGGTATGGTTTTTTTAAGAGCAAAAAATTTATCTGTTTCTTGCTAGAAAAATTCACCATGCTCAGATCTCTCCTTTCCCCAGAACGCTGTTTTATAGCCAAAATTACAATTCACTCAGAGAATTTAACAGCTGGTATTAGCATAGCAGTAAAAAGTGCTTTAAAGGTGAATTATAACAAAAATCCAACAAAAAATAAACAGAGAACTTTTTCCATCTAACAAGGATTTAAACTTCCACACAGTTCCTAAATTTAAGCACAGGATTATTGGATTGTGTTTTTACGTGTCTGCTGTGCTGTGTGGCTCTTTTAATTTAACTTTCTGTGTTTTGTTATACATATATATATATATAATATATATTATATATATTATGACATATATATTATATATATAAATGCTTTGATGAACAACAGGTTTTAGGTTAAGGGGAAAGCTTTTAAGAAAAACTGCTCAGCTCTTTTTATTTCTTGTGTACATGACTGAAAATGGGGAGGAACCAATGGAGTGAGGCAAGGAGGAACTGTAAGGGCAGGAGATAACAGCACTGCAGTGACTGTGCCCTCTGGTGCCATCTCTTTCTTTAAGATTTCACTGAATTTGTTGCATAATGGATGCAATGTTCCCTGTTGAAGTCATATCCCTGAATGACAAGACTATAAGCACAGCTCTGCTTTTTTTTCCATTGATTTTGTAAGGAGAAACATTTTAATGTACTTGTCTATAATCGTGGTAGAAATGGCTGTACAAAAACCTTTTTTTTTGTCTGTGAAACACAGAGGACAAAGATAGAGCAACACATACAGCTAATTTAATGTCTTGTCATGCAAATATTACCAGTGCAATTTCACATGACAGAAAAAAACCAAAACAAAATCTAACACATTGTTTCCTTCCCAAACAGAAGTTGGAATGCCAAACATAACAGATCCCTGTCCCCCCGCCTCCTCTTCATGGACCATCACTCTCTTTCAAGATTGGGATAATTTAGTGTCTTCTCAAATGTATCCCTCATACTAGGCTGTAATTTCCCTTTGTAGCTGGATTTCTTCACTTTATTAGAACACTGCTACTTGGAAACAGCTGTAGATCCTGGTGCAGCAAAATCACTGTCTACATTAAGGTGAAAAAATCTGTTTGAACAGAGGTAAAAATGCATTCACATCCCAGGAAAGTCAGCAGGCAATCTGGGTCAGGTTTTTGGATAAATAAACATTCCATTCACTGCTCCTAATTTGATTTGCATAATTACACAACACGTATATTTATGGGGTGATTAAAGTCCCCACATTTTTACATTTCTACTTTAAGCAGTAGGGAGGAAAAGTCAAACTGTGACATAAAACCAGCCTTATGGAAGAGCATGCTCAACCTACTACTTTTTAAATGAGGAATGTTGATGGTGAGCTTACAGAGGGAGTAATCTTACAGGGATTAATTTGTCTCTGTTGTCAAGCTGGTTCCTCATGAAGACAGTGAAATTTTGTAGCTTGGCACAAATTGCACTATTTGCTTCAAACTAATTAAAAATGAATAATAAAACTGACTAGATTTATGCTATTTAGAGACTTGGCCCACAAAAACTTTGGATTTTTTTTTCTTCTTTTGTCATATTTTTTTTCTTTTTTTGTTGTCTTAACAAACCTATGGCCACAGGAAAAAAAAAATCTGCCATAAATACACGAATTAGTTATGGCAGAAATATCTTCACTAAAAGACTAAGCACACACAGGAATCTGTAAAGATGCTTTGGTGAAAGAATGCAAGGATTTGCATTGGAAAAATCTCTCATTTGGTGACCAGTTTAAGATTTTAGGAGCAGCAGAGCAACATGCTGAGGAACAGGTGCAAGGAGGTGCTTGGGTGGCTACGAGGGTGCGATCTGTTGTGGCACACAAACCTGTTGGAGGTTTCCTGAGCTGCTGCCCCACTGTTCCTCACAAAACAAAGCATGCTGCTGATTTGCTGCAGCAAAGCCCAGAGCAGGGGCTCTTGAAACCCTTTTTTACTGAGGCATCTTTGCTTTCACGTTAGACCTTTTTCATATTATGGACTAAAACACTGTACTGAGTAATTTTAACTGACCTGCATTTGTGGAATAAATTGTCAATACAATATATTTCAGGGATTAACTTTAACATTCTTCGTGTTCAGTGTTCTCCTCCTGGCTTAATCTTGCTACATGCTGTAAAGTTTGGGAGTGTGGGTTAACTTACAAGCAATGTCAGATCTCCTTTATTCTCATGCACAGAATATGACTCTCCTGTCTGACTGCTTTGCAGGACTACATCTAAGATGAGCAGCATCTTGAAGAATCAAACCACGCAGGCCTCTTTCAGAAAAGCATTTAAGCATGTGTATGAGCCCTGTAGGGAGCACCTGCTTTATGCACAGGTGAAGTGCATTGCTGATTGGTGGTGGAGTTAAAACATACGTCTCAAATTAAATATGTGCCTAATTTTAAGCAGGTGAGTGAGCTGGCCAAACTCTCTGGGACTACTCAGCTGCTTTAAGTTAACCTTAAGTCTTGAGTGCTTTGCTGCACCAGGGTCTACACTGCAAAAGTAGGAATCTGCAATGAATCTCTCACTGTCTAGTAGTTATTTGTTTATATAAAAGTTAGCAAGTCATAGCTTGAGCCTGTCAGCCCCGACAGGAAGCTGTTAAATCCTTCATGTGCTAGTGGTTTGGTTTTAGATTATTTAAGCAAATCACCAGGTTCTCCTTGAAGATAAACAATGTTTCTTTCCCCATAACTTTCAGTTTTCAAAGTAAATGCAGAATGTATGATTTTCATATCCTGTCTCCTGTTTTATATTTGTATCTTCCTTTTGACAGATCAAAGCATTCACTTTCTATATAATATGTATTCACCACACACATGTATATATATATATATATACATGTGCAATTACTCACAGAAGAAGTGAGAAATATAATTTCCATGTGATGTAAATGAGCATAAGGTGAAAGCTCTCACAGAGCTGTGTTTATTTACACCACCTGCAGATTTGACCCTTCACCTTTAATATCTGGCAAGTTGAAATAGAAAAACTGCAGAAGTTTCTGAAAACTTTGAAGACCAAACTGTGCCCTTGATTTTCAAATGGAACTTCCCCTGAGTGTACTTAAAATAGGGAATAACATATGATCCCAAATACTGCAGCTCCTCTGGGATGTTTACACTGCAAAGGTGATTGTACATGAAATGTACCTTCCTTTTATTGTGCTCTTTCGATGATGAGCTTTCACAAAAGTGACATCTGTGGCACAGCACTTCTAGTGTGTCTTGTTCTATCAACCCATTAGTTTAGAAATTATTTTCTTACAAAAATGTGACTCAGTTTCTTCTATTTGCTTGCAATCCATGGGCAATCTGCTTTCGATCTGAAGAATGCATTGCTCTTATTTCTTAGTACGCCACGTTTTCCTATTGCAATGGAGAAAAAAAAAGAGTAATTGTGCTTTTTAATTTCAGAGTTGAAACTTGATAGAATGTTTTTATGCTGAGTTACAACTACACGTGTGCAATACTTGTCTTGCAAAGTGAAGTTCCCCGTATCTGCCTTGCTTTGATAACCATTGCTGCACTGTAGGTGAAGTCTCAGCAAAACAAGTCACTTTTTCTTAGTCTGCTGATAGAATAAACCACTTAAACCTGGGTTCTCACCTGTGTAAGTCAGCTTCCCTCCAGGGAATGGGTCAAGCACACTGAGTTTCAGCAGGTGAAGGTTTAGCTCTTAATACTGGGCTCAAGAGCACTGCTTTCCATAAACTGGTATTCAGGGGTAGCTCTGGAAAGGAAAATGTCTCAAAAATTAACCAGAAGGAGGAACGTTATTAAAATTTTGAGCATGTAACATGGATTACAATTTAAACTCTATACTGGGATTGCTTAAAGAAAGAAAATTCTTCCTAAAATCTGTTCAAATTTAGGAATAGCTCTCTTCTGAGACAGGTTTAAAGCTGTTGGGTTGGTGACAAGTGGAGCATTCAGAGGAAACCATGTTAGTGGGGCAGTACAGCAATCACAGTGTTCAGACCTTGTTATTTTCTTTTATTTTCCTTTACTGACTTGAACTTACATTGTGAGCAGCTGAAGAGGGATATAAATCTTAACACAACACATTTGGGGGACCCTGTTGGACATTTCTCAAAGAAACCACATCCTTTGGCAGCCCTGGGAAAGGCAAGGAGAAAGTCAGAAGAAAACTCTGAAGAAAAGCAAAACTGAAGGTAAAAACTGACATGTGAAGGGGGAGGGAGAAAAAGATGGTTACAACTCATGTTTAGTGAAGCTGTATTACTTGTATGAGAAGCCTCAATTCCATCATACAAGCAGTTGCCTCAGCTAATTATTATTTTTCTTAATTTTTAGGAAACAAATAAAAACAGCATTTGTTCTACCAGAAACAGTTGTTATATTATTTAAGAGTTGAAATTATTTGTGTGGTGGTGCCTGTTTTTTGGCTTGATTGTTGCTCAGCTGGGGAGAATCAGCTTTAATCAGTGCTTTCACCCAAAGCAGCTGTGGGCTGTTTGCCGGGAGACGCTCCCAAGGGCTGTTTAGGTCTGCAGCTGGGACAAATCAGCCTCAATCAGCTCCAGTCAGCTCTCCATGAACCTCTCACTTCTCTGGGTGTGGGGAAGCGTTCAGGCTTTATGCTCTGAGCTCTACTTGTCTCTGGGTTCCTGGAGATGGATGCTGCCTTTTCTGGTGTTGGAGGGATGCAGAACAGACACGTGGGTTCTCCAAGCTGGCGAGGTAACCAATGAGAGAAGCAAGTAATGTATAAAGCTTTAGCTTTTTACTCAGTTTTGTTTTCTCCTGAATTTACTGTCAACCTTAGTAGAGTTTTTTTTTTTAATTGGGTTTTTTTTTAACTGCACTTTCACAGGTACTACCTAAATTACTTTCTTTTATCCCCATTGAAGCTGATAGCTTTCTTTGGAAATAGTTAACAGTGGTAGAAACTTTGCATCACGTTGTGGTAGAGTAGAACTATGAGCAAGTTGTTTTGTTTTGTCTTTTTTAATTTATTTTTTTACAGGTTTCTTTGAAAGATGTCTTATCTTTCAGTAACTAGTTCTGTTGTGGCAGTAATAAAGCTCTGTAGTTTTGAGGAGGTCTATTTGGCCTCTATATCACGTAAGGAGGGGGAGAAGTCCTCAGAATCATAAATACACGCAACAAGGTAAGGAAAAAGCTTGAAGAAAAAAAAAAAAAAAAAATCTCTGCTCCTCTTGCCAAAGTTTCAAATGCTTGGATGACTGGCTGGGACAGAATCTGATTTCTGAATAATATGCTATATGTGACTGTGCTGTAGATACCACCTGAAACATTTCTAGGTCTAAACCCCACAATACAGCTCCTTGTGCCCCCAAGTCATTTTCAAGATAAAGTGTTTTGTTTAATTTTTTAACTGTTTTGTTATAGTGCCATAACTGAAATTTTATGGGAGGGGAGATGGAACCTGAGGGTTTAATACCTACAGCTGTAGGTAATTATCAGTGTGCTTTTAGACTCTGATTCTAAAAAGTCACTCACTCATGAAAGGAAGCATCCTGGAATTTTTTCTACAATTCTTTTCATCTTGTAAAATGTGTGTATTTGTTTCCTGATGAAATTATGTCCAAAGTGGTTAAGTAGAACATAACAGAGCCTGCCACATCAGGTGAGAATTGCAGCTAAAAGAACAAAAGGAATTGAGGGTGGAGTTAAAACACGTCTCTAATTAATTATGTGCCTAATTGTAAGCAGGTGAGTGAGGTGGCTAAAGTCCCTGTGGACTACTTAGCTGCTTTAAGTTTACCTTAAATCTTGAGTGCTTTCCTGCACCAGTGTCTACACTGAACTGCAGGTCTACACACTGTGACAAAGAACTGTGAAGAAGAGAGATCCCAGATTTATGTAGCTTTTTCTATATATCAGCAGCAAAAAAAAAATTACTTTTGTTTAATGTGTTTTTATGTGATTTATATTGAAGCAATTCTGTCAAGTTAAATACTTACCAGAAGCAAAGTATTCCAGCCCACCAAAGTGCTGAAATGCATAATTGCAAGTGCCTCTAAGCTGACACTGAAATGTTCTGTGTTCAGTCTGCTGTAGCGGGTATGGTTACAGGTTATCTGCAGTTGCAGGCCCTTTTTCATTTTGGGGCATTCCTAAGGATTCCAGAGCAGTGGGCTTGGTCCTGGTTGCTGCCCATTGCCCCCAGAAGAAGGGATGGGGTGTCCTGCTGGGGATGAGGCAGTGGAACGTGTCCATGTGTGCTGTGGGTTTTGCCCATCCGTAAGGATGCTGCTTTGCAGTGCTGGCTCTGTTGCTGCTGCTGGGCAGATGAGATGTCAGGAGAAACTCCTGACAAGTGCTGGGTGTGGGCAGGTGGAGCATTTACAGGCTGTTGAAATTTAGTAGTTCCTGCATTTCAGCTGGTGTTTAAGAGCTGGCCAGGAAAATGTATCGAGGTGTTATGCTTGATTCTAAAGGCAGCTTGGATGATGGTGAGAACCAATCTTTTGGGAGGGTGTTTTAGTTATGAAATCTTTCAGCTTCCAGCCTGGTGGACATTAAGGTGGCAGTAGAGCCCCCAGCAGTGCAGTGAGGTGCCATTTAAAGGCAGTGTTTGCTGCAGGCTTCCAGAGAGCTCCTGCCTGCTGCTCTGGGAGCAGGGCAGGGAACCCCCGAGCAGCACTGGGATGGGGAACTGCTGGGGAAAGGGAATCGGAGACAACCTTGGGGGGAGCAAGGGGAGGAGCTGGGGGGCTGCAGGTCTCCAGAGAGGAGTGCTGAGGGTGCAGGCCCATTGCCAAGGGTTGGTGAGGGCTGGAAATAAAATGGTGAAAATGCTCTCTCGGAGTACGAATGCACCCTGGCCTGTGGACCGGGGGAACACGCGAGTTGCTGGATGCTGCTGTTGTTATTTACATAAAAGTTTCCTGAAACTGGTGTGATTCTAAATGGTGGAACTTGCTGTCAGGCTGGCACATGGAAAGAACAAGTAGTGGCTGCATGGGGCTGTGCAGATCCTATCAGGCTGTTTTAAGTCCGTGCTGTTTGATTTCCCCTCCTGTTCTGTGTCTATAGGTCGGCTCACACATCTTTCTGGGCTGTGATTAGTTGTGCAACATTTACCCAAGTCTTTGACAGGGGGAATGTGCTTTTACAACACAAGAACAGTTTCTTCTTGTGCATTAACATTCCTAGCTTTGTCTTGTCATTCATGTCAAAATGTCAAGCAGAGAAACATACGCTTTCAAATGGAGTTTCTGCAAACCATTTGGATCAATAAGGACTGTCTGTCTGCATATTTGTAACATCTGCCACGGAGGAATATGAAGCTCTATCAATTCAGTGACTTAGTAAACCATATTTTACTCCAGACTGTAGCTTGTTTACGTTCAGTGACAGAAAAATATCGCTGCTCTGGGCAATGCAGAGGTCTATTGTAAAGCAAATCCTGCTTTTTGGAAAGTAGGTGTTTCATCTTCTGCACACAGCAAATGCATGCCATCCTGCCAGGCTGGGCCATTAATCCATAGACAAGTCATTTCTGGCTCCTGACAGCTCAATGCAGCTGCTGATCATCCCTGGGCTGCTCTGAAGGCTGGTTCAGTCAATAACTTCAGTTATTCTGAGACAATGCCTGGAAAGCTTCCGGGGTTTCAGGGAGACCACCTGCCTGAGGACAGAAGGAGGGGCTTGGATTGAAGGGACTATCTGGCCACACGTCTGTAGGGGCACCAAAGGTGAAGGTTTCCCTGTGCCCTGCCTAGTGGGATTTGGACATTGAGGTACACCTCTAAGGGCTGGAATATCGCCTCCAGAAAATGGTGGTGGAAGGCAGGGATAGAAAGATCTCAGAACTAGGGAGAGCCAGTACCTGCATGTGGGACAGGTAAACAGTTTGCTTGGTTCCAGAGCAAAACTTCTGCCAGGGCATAGGGATTTTGCCATGAAAAGCCCTGAGGTCACAAAAGAATCCATCCTAAAGTGTCGGCCTGGATATGAAACAGTTGGGCGAGTCCCAGACCTTTAGGTATAAAGCTGCTTAGTTCCACAGTGTTAAGTGCCATGAAAAGTGTATTAAACCTTTTATTAACAACTCAAACAGCACACAGCGAAAGCACACAAAATGGAAAGTGTTAAGTTAGACTGTCAATATAATTACTCTTTATCATGTAATCCCTTTACCTGTGTGGATTGATAAAGGCAAACCCTTCTCTGCTTTTCAGGGAAGAATTGCAGAGGTCCTGCAGGGGAGAGGGAAGGAGGGGATTTGGGGAATGCTGTCACACAGGGGTGGAGGCAGAGCTGAGCAGGACTAGTGCATGAGCAGGGAGTGAGAGGTACGGCCACGGCGGAGCAGACAAACCTGGCCAGCAGTGAGCCTGGCTTTCCCTTTCCATGTGGGGGGAGCCAGGCATGAGGCACAGTGCCAGCAGCAGAGAGGAATTACACCTCTCTTGAGCTGGGATCTTGGAGGTTTAGTTTGGCTGAGGATGGGGAACGGGAATTGGTTCTCCTCTGCCACTCAGAGCCAGCAGTGCCTGTCAGGGCACACTGGTGCCTTTGGCAGGAACAGGCTCGACACCAACCACTTTGGGACTGGCAGTGGGTTCACTTCAGTGGCTGGCACTTTGATTTTCTGGCTTGACCTCAAACTGTTATAAGAACAAGCATTAAGATAGATTAAAAAAAAAAAAAAATTCATAAAGTTTAAGGGAAAATTCTAATTTATTTCTCACGAAGTGTTTATTTTCTCAAAGACAAAAGCTTCTTTGTATGTGGGATTTGATGAGCTAAGATGACAATGTATTAAGAAAAAAATACCAGAAAAAAAAAAAATCCTGCTCTGCTTCTCCTGTGCTTCTGGATGTTTTTTGCATTGGAATATATTATTTGAAATTTCAAAGCTTACACTGGAACTGAGGGTATGTATTTCATCTAGTTGGGAATTGTACAGGATTTTGGTTTTAAATTAATGGTCAATTATATAAACACCAGTAAAAATCGAAATTATTACTCTGATTTACAAATTAGAAGTATTTGTAGTTGATAAAGAAACATTAAAATGTCACTTTGCTTTTGTTTTTAAAAGAAGCAGTTAATTGGAAATAATTAGCATTAAATTACTCACCTGGCTTTAGTTATGATGGGTTTATTAAGTCATTATTGAGAGATTGAGTGCTGGCACATGTTGATTATGTTTAGATGTCACTTGCTTTTGTTTTTTCAAGAAAGAAATAGCACAAGTCTTCTGACAGCCAAGAGAAAAAAGGTAAAGGTTAGTGCTATGATGGAGTCTAAGACATTTAACATCTCCCAACTATTAAGTTTCAATGGGATTTTTAAGCTTAACTCTACAGAGCCCCTTTGATAGTCCCTGATCAAAGCAGAAGTCAGCCCAACATTATCTTGTGCATGTCACATCAGGTGCATGGATTGAGATTTCCAAGTGGTTTCACTGTTTTGGATGATTAATTCAAACCCTTACCCTAATGTTTGTGGAAGGTGGGTGGGTTTTTTTGTTTGGGGTTTGTTGTTTTTTTTTTTTTTTTACTTTGATAAGTTTCATTATTCTGAACACATTTTCGTCTTAATAATTGGAAAATTTCAGAAAAGTTTTGCATCCTTCTGCCAGGAGACAATACTGAAAAGAGGGCTTTAAATCACAGTTATTACCCAAAATACCTTAAGTACCACTTTGTTCTGTCTCTGGGCAGGGCCTCGTGCCATGGGGTCTTTGGTCTCTGTTGTGGTACAATGCATAATGTAGAAAGAGATGTGCATTTGTGAATTCTGACAGTGTACAATATTTTAGATAGATTAAATCTTCAAATACCTAATGTTTACCTCTGTCTTCTATTAGGTATCCTGTATAGCCCACCTTTGTGGGCCACAGAGACCTTAAATCCCATGGAAAAATCCAACTGTTCAAAAATAAAAGCAACACAGAAGCCTTTCAGCACTGTAAACAGCTATTACCTCACTCCTAATGCTGTGTACAGGGGAGGGAAAGTGCATTTCAAGGACTATTAATGCAGAGGCCATGAAATAAACTGCAGTAAATATTGCTTATATTCTATTTATGCTAATGTTGTTTGTACATTTCAGTCCTCTTTTAGTTAATCTAGTTCAATAATTTCTGCAGCTCCTCATAGAATAGATTTTTTAGATATTAGTGTATAAACACAAAGGTAATGTTACCTCTTTCAATGGGATAAGGAAGGAATAATTTTTTAAATCTGTGTTTGCTGTATTGTGGCTATTGTTCAAAGTGCACTAATTTTAAAAGCACAAAGAATTGTCTTGTGTAAGTGAATCAATCTGGCTGAAAAAGCTAAAGCACTTTTGACTAATGAGGCACATAATAATGTCCTTCTGCCTGTTGGAAAACCTTGAAATTAAAATGTTTTCTTTTTGTCTTTAGGTAGATTTTTAATTTCACTGTCAAGTGTTTGAAATGTCTTTTTTTTTTTATCTTGGACAGGAAGAGGCAAAATGTGCAGTGTTTTTCTGGCTTTCCTTTGCATGTTTATTTTTAAGGTTGCTGTGATACATGTGGCATATGAGGACTTTGGGGGATTATAAGCTTGGGATTTTTGTTGTTTGTTTGTGGGTTGTGTAGGTGTTCCTGTTGTTGTGATGAAGAATAATGTCCCAAGGAAGATGGCCACCAGGTCTCAGCCTTAACAGCACGGAATTATTTTCTGTCCGGCAGGATCTGTCCTCTCTGTGACTTAATCATAATCAGCTCTTACTCAGCTTCCCAGAGAACTAAAAGCTTTGATGTATTGCTGTGGCTGGTGTAAATGAGGATAATTTTCTAGGAAATGTGATTTAATTATGTCACCTTCAGGCTTGACCCCTCTGCACTGCCACAGGCACAGCTGGCAATTTTCTCAGGTGTTCCAACCAGAATAAAACCCCCATCTGGTTGTAACTGAAGGAAAAGCAAAGCAGTGGGAGAGAGAAGCATTCCATTCCTCCCAGTGCTGCTGCTGTCCTGTGTGCCTGCGCATCAGCTGTGACTCCTTACTGGGGCTGCAGGTGGACAGTGACTTATTTGTAAGCAAGATTTGCTGGAGCTGGCGGTCTGCCTTGCTGGCCCAGGAAGATGAGATTTCTAACTGGGATTTTTCTCTTGATCTTCTCATGTACTTCAACAATCCTGGTTGTGGTTACCCAAGAGAGCTCATCCATGCTTTCTAACTGCTCCTTGCTTCTCTTTTTGGGATTTGCCTGCATGAAAATCCTTTTCCTTCCTGAAGGATTGATCTGATGTACATTTGACATGGCTCCCATAAACGATATTTCTTCCACTGGAGTCACTTATTTGTTTCACAGAGTAACTTGGGGATTTAGGAATACCTATATTCTTGTTGGCTGACATACTTGTGTAGCTGAGGGAGTGGAAAAATGATGAGGGATATGTGTGGGGCAATTCAGCAGAAAATTAATAGTAAAATAATTTCAAATTCGGAATTTCAGTGTCTGGGGATAATTCAGTTTAGCCAGTAAATATTTGCAACTTCGTCCCTTGAGTACAGTATATTAGCAGTTTTGCATTAAAATAATCATCAGTGTAAGCAAGAGGATTTCTCAGCCTGGCCTGTGCATCTCCTTGAGGTTGGTTTTGGGCAAAGCAGCTGTACCAGAGCTGCTGCAGCAGCAGAGCACGGCCTCACCCACGGGGTCAGTGCTGGATGAAGTGGTAAACTAAGAAAGTTGGCACTCTCTGAGACATGGCAATTGCTGCTTTTGTTTCTTTTGATTTTTTTCTTTTTTTCCTCTCTTAGTAAGTTACCTTCTGAGCCATCACACTGTCCCCTTTGTTCTGAGCATCCCCTCTGGCTGGGAAGTTGGGGTGCCTGGGCAGAGCTCGGCCCCTGCTGGGGCTCTGCAGGGCTGACCGGGGCCTGGGGGCGCATCCCCCACTGCTCCAGACCACAACTCTCCTCTCCCCCTGGAAGGAGAAGCATTTGGGGTCTGATTTCTACCAAGCCCGAGTGCCTCATGTTCCTTGGAGCCTCTTTAGGCACTTGGAGCCTGTCTGCGTCCCTGCAGACCCAGAAGGGATCACACCTGAGCTGGGGCACCGAGGACTGATCCCGGCTGTGCACACTTCAGTGGTCAGTCTGATCCAGAGGACAGGCAGTCAGCGTCTGGGGAGAGAAGGCTGGCTTGAATCTTCATCTACCATTCATAAAAAACTTGTTGCAACTTTTTTTTTCTTTTTAGGTTTTATTGTAGGCAGTTATCAGACGCTGGTGAAATCACAGGCTGGGTGTATGTCTCTGTGGCTCTTTTCTGTGCTTACATGCGCGGTGTAGCTCACTCTTGTTTTCTGTGTGGGTTTGTTTTCTACTGGGTAGTTCAGTTTGCATGTGTGAAATGCCGAAGTTTTAGTTGTGTGACCTTTTTAATTGTTTGGCTTTTACATGTAAATTGGTTCTATGTCAGCCAAATACTACCTTAATTAGAAAACAAAATATGCAGCCTGACACCTAATGTTTGCATTAGCTTGTTTAAATAGTCTGGAGGTTTGGATTTGGGCCAGACTGCTTATTCAGAGTGCATTTTTAATTGGATTATTGGTACGTAATAATTGATATCTCACTGATACATTATTAAAATATAGATGTGTTTGGAATTGTTCTGACACATCCCAATGGAGTTTAATTGAAATATTTACTCTTATACAGCAGTATAGGCCTTTCTTCTTTAAATGCAGAATAATAATGAAAAAAATTATTTTGAGATATATTAAATAAATACCTCCCTTTGCCAAAAATGGATGAATCTTTTACTGCTACTTGAGATGTATCTTTGAGCTTTCTTTATGTATTAAGAGAGCTATTGTTTTCCTCTAGGCCTTCAGAATTTATATGAATATTTTTGAAGTATGAAGCTGGAATGAGGACTATTTTTGTCCAGAAAGCTAGGAGATATCTTTTCTTTGAATGCACTTCCTTTGAAAACTGACCACTTGCTTATCCTTATTTTTTTTTATTTTTTAGTCGTGTAAAGAGATAAGTTGCTAATAGATTAATCCATTCTTAATCCAAGAAAAGATCTTTTGCTATCTCTTAACAACCGAGTTACACTAAGAAGCACTTTTGAGAAACAGCTTCAAATGCTTTTTTGAAAATGCACTTTTGTTATGTCAACTGGCTCATCCTTTGTGACCCTTCCAAAACGCCACGGGGTTTAAGAAGTGTGGCTTTTTCCTCCTGAAAAGCCGGTGTGGGGCGTGCGGGGGTTTTTGTCCCGCCTCACACGCTTGTTCCTGCACAGACCCTGCAGCATGGGCTGTGCTGGTAATTTGAGAGGCTGGGACTAGAAAAAGAGCCAGACCTGAGTCTTTCCCTGCTCGGTGATGGTTTGCATGGCAGCTTGCAGTGGGGCTGCCTTTCCAGAGCCTGCTGAGCTGTGGGGCTGAGGGTGTGCAGAGGCTCCTGGCTCTGCTCCTGCCCGGCTCCTGGTCCCCTCTGCCATGGTGTTGTGCTCCCCTGTCTCTGTCTGGTTGGTAAAACTCAGCTGATGGGCCTGAACTTGATGTAGAAATTTTCTGGTGTGGGATAGATGAACAGCAAACAGTACTGGATGGGATCCTCCTTACTTGATCCAGCTCTCCATCACTTTCACTTCTGCTTTTCCTGGCTGTAGGCATCTCCCATTCCTTAAAGCTTCTGCCCATGATCAGTTCCTGTCCTCAGAACCTTGTTAGTGTTTCCTTTGGAGATTTCTGGTCCAAAATACTTGTTGGCTCAGAGCTGAGCCAGTGTCTCTGTGAGAAGATATTTCATAAAGAAGCCACCTGTCTTTGTGTCCTTGTCTGGAAGGATGTAATAATTCCCTGTCACTCAGAGCTGCTCTGTATTTTGGAGAGAGTAATGATATTTCACCACACTCCTTGAGTGATGCACTGACTATTATTTTTTCAAGTAAAGTTCATGATAAAGGTAAAACTGTTTTAAGCAGACATTGGCTTCCAGTAACTGTTATTTGTCCAGCCAGAATCAGACGGATTTGTGGTGGTGTCGGTGTTTTTATTTCAAACACTCGTATAAAAGTGCCAGCACAGTTAAAGTCCTTTAGAAGGGCTCTAAAGACTTTGGAAGCTCTTCTCCCAAGGGGAATAACGTGTGCTAAGCATGGAGCCCAAGGGATCAGCAGAGTTGTGTGCTCTCTGCAATGCAGTATTTAAAGCCCAAAATGTGAAAGCTTGGGTTGCGCAATTGTCAGCTATGACCAGCCTATACAGTGGGGAGAAAATGGGTTTGTTTCATCTGACTTCAGTGCCTGGTATGTTGATGGTTATGGGTATGCTTTCAAGAAGAAAGTGCAGTGCAGTGATGAGGAACTTGCTGTCTTACTACTAGGTGGAGGTTCCCCTTGGGAGTGTGCAGGGGAATGATCTTCCTGGGAGCTGGAATCTGACCCACAGTTCCCTCTGTGCTGCTGAGTCAAGAGTGACCAGGGGTTACCGAGGCAGGGGAAATGGCAAGAAGCTCATCTGTCCCTCACTGGTCATCTTGTGGAAAGCTTCTGTGTCAGATGCTGTTGAAAATCTGGGAAGGCTAGAAAGGAGTTTTGTTGTCCTTTTAGTCTGCTTAGATTTGAAGCTTCTTTCTCTTCCTACCTTGTATACCTTGCTATCTTCTTAGCTATTGTCACCAACTGCAATCCTTTCAATGCTTTCTTTGTTAAACTGAAGTCTTATGATTTGTGGGTTTAGGGTAAACCCTCTGTTTCCTGTTCCTAGGTGATATATTTTTATTTGTAGCAGTAGCTAGTTAGGGGAATTAAGCCTCTTTAATGACACCTGTTGCTGAAGACTCACTGCCCCTGTGTGAGAAACAGTGATTCTGATGGAAGATGAAATATTTTTTGTCAAGTGTAATGACAAGTTTATTCCAGAATATCAGAATTTTTCCTCTGCAGCACTGCCTCTCTTGCCTACCAAAGTCACCTGATTGTTTTAGTCTGAGGTATGTCTAAAAGGCCTACCCTGCTGTAAAGGTTCATTATGGAGGAGCTGGGCCTGGGGACCATCTCCTGCTCAGGATGAAAAACCAAATGCCACTTTTGTAGCTTGTTAACTGCTATAATCTGCCTGTTCTGGCCAGGATAAAGAATCATTGCCTCATCTGCCACTCGGTTTGGCTCAGGTTTCCTTCAGCTAGAAACAGTTTATAGCTATTGCCTTCTCTATCCCAGGGCAGCTCTCTAAAAGCTGAGGCTGTCTGTCTATGTGCTGAGCACTTGTGTTGCATCTCAAAGCAGGAAAAAACCCTTCCCCTGTTTGAGGTGGGAGGTCAGTTACTGTCCCTGTGGTTTTTGCAATCCCAATAATCATTATGGGTGTCACAGTTAGAGTATGGCAAAGGTGACCCTCCTGGTCACTGCTATGTCACTGTGGGAGATGATTGTCAATTGAGAGAGAGAGATGTATATTAATATCAATATTTTTTCAGAGTGATCTTGCTGAAAGGGTTTCCACGGTGGCTGTGAAATCTGAGCTTTTATAGGATTCAGAGCCCCAGTCAGGGTACTTCCACAGTCTGGGAACAGTAAGAAAATACAGCAGTTCCTAGCATGCCGAGAGCCAGTATTAAGAGTTACCATGGTTCTTGAACGTGAAAAAAACCCCAACAATTTCTGTGTAGAATGAGGAAAAATGCCCTGGAGGGTTACACAAATAGAGGTTGCAGCTCTTGCCTCAGAAGGTGAAAGAGTGAAAATATACCAGAGGCACCTTCTGTTCACATACAGCACGGATTCACTTATTCTTCTATCTGTAGTAAGGCCAATGGTCAATTGAATCCAAGGTTTTTAAGAGCAGGGAAAGCTTTGGCGCCAGCATCTCTAATTCAGCTGGGTATTTCTGGAAGGCACTGTCTCTTTGCAAGAAACTTTTTTCCTGGAGAAAGGAGGAATTAATACCTAATACTCTGCCTATATTCCCAGATACTATTTGTTATTATTACAACATTACCTGAGCAATTTGGGATTAAAAAGCCTGGGGTTGAGCTGGTGAGGAAACTCGGTCTGACTGTGAGTGTGGGATGTGCAGGAGCTGAGCGGGACCTGTCGGGTCACTGGAGCTGCCTGGTGTGAAGGGGCTTCGGCCCCAGCAGTGAAACTCTTGGAACTGGGAGTGTGACTGCCAGGGAGTCTCAGGAATGGTCACACTGGGATGTTTCCTTAATGTTTTGGTGACCCAGGTCACCAGCTGTGGAGCCTCCCTTCTCCAGACATCCAACTGCTGGCACCGTGTGAGTTCACCGGGCATCTTTGGGTTAAAATTCCCTGAGCAAATTCTGGATTTGAGTCTCCACTGGTGTAACGTTTTCTGTCCGCCTTTATCAATCACTTATTGCCTCTGGAAGACTCCCAGCAATCTCTCTGGAAGTCTCTGTGCCTGTTCTTCAGCCAGGATTTACAGTCCTTGCTAGATTCCCAGCACCAGTGTTCCTTAAATGAATCTTAAAGGGCTCATTTCCTTAGTTATATTCCCAATTTTCTTTAATTACACTTCCTGAAGAGAAGCCATTCTATTTTATGTTTAATACTGCTGTCTGCACAGGAAGTGAGAGGTAGATGGAGCTGGGAAAAGTCTATAGCAATTAAGCTTTTTTTGACAGTAATGAAGCTGTGACCATGCCACCATGATATCTGGAAAATAAATTACTCTAATGTTGTTTTATTTGGTTTTGTTCTTTGAAAGTGTTTTATATAAAGTATTTATTCAAATATTTTTAGAAAGCAATGCATTTTTATTTTTCCCAAGGTTTTACTTGCTGCAAAATTTCCTTTGGTTATAACTCCTTTGTCTGAAAAGCTTGAAATTGCTTAGCTGAAATAAGTCTTTCTGTGAATCCAAAGGGGAATTTAGTGTTTGCTCCATGAGAAACTGTGTTTAACCCTTTAATGCAAGTAAGAAGGCAGGTTAAAGGAAAGAGAACTGATCTTTGAGATGCATCAGCTGCAGATTCCTGAGACACAGTCCCCTCTCTGTGAAAGGGTGGTGCAAAAAGCAGGTTTTCTTGATATCTCTGAAACGGTCATCATGATTTCTGTAGCCCACCAGCACATGCTCTCCCTTAATCTAAGCCCTGACAGATAGTGATCAGCAAAATTGCTTTTCAAGGTCATGGCTGTGGGCAGAGCCTTGCACCAGAGATAAGCAGCACCTGCCTGGCAGGCAGAGCGATGCCCAGGATATCTCAGGAGAGGAGCACCTTCAGCAGCCACAGGGCTGTGACATGCCTTGGCAGGGCTGGGGGCTCCTGAGAGGGACTGGGTCACTCAAAGGCTGGCTGGGAGCTTTTCAGCTTTGTTAATTTGACCTGCATGGAGTAACCCAAGATTTGTTCTAATTTAAAGTCAAAATTTTGACTTCTTTTTTTGTTTTGAGTTTGGGATTTTTTTTTTGAGTTTTATTTTTAAAGTGAGATTCTGAGGGTGGTTTGGTTTTCTTGGGCTTGTTTGTTTGTTTCTACTTTATGTGAACTACTCGATATTTCAATTCATGGTCAAAAATTGTTCTATTTAAAGTTTTACAAGTTCAGTGAAGAATTTTTAAAATAAATTATACTTCTGTGGAGTTTGTCTGGGGATAAGCTGAGTGAGTTTTATCACTACTGGAAGACTTCCCCCCCCCCTCCCCTCCCCCCCCAGTTAAAATGGGGAGCAAATCCAATTTTCTTAGAATGCAAAGTATTGGGAAAATTTTACAAAGGATATTAGTTTATTCCTGTACTGAGAGTTAACAAGAGAACTGAAATAAAATAAACTTTGCTGGAATATTTTCTGCAGTAAAACCTTTGCTTTCAAAAAATCTTCCTTCTGAATGACAAAAATTCTTCATCACTGAGCACAGCTGAACTACGTGGCAAAAGACAGTGCAGTCATTTTTGGCTGCAATAGATTTGATAACTGCTTCCTAGTAAATGGAACAGATGCTTGAATAAGAGTAGCAAATACCTCAGAATTTATTTTACTACAGCTTGTGGTTTGGGAATCACCTAAGCACACTTTTTTTGGGATGCTGTAAAACTTGGAGCCCCTATTTTCTGGTTACCCTGGAAACCCACAGAGATGTCACCAACCTTTTCACAGAAAACCTTCTGAAGTGAGCCTAAGCTTCTTTAGGTTCTCCTCTGTTGGGTGAGATGAATACAAAATGAACATCTCAGGTTAATTATTAAAAAGGAAAAGAACTGGAATGTTGCCTGATGGACAGTGTTTGTTGTAAGCTCTGACTGCTTCACTTTGCAGTGAGAGACCGACTGCCCAGTAAATGGCCAGGAGGTCCTTCAGTGTTAACCATATTATTTTTGCTGGAAAAGGATGGCAAAACGTGAAGGTGTACCAAGTTCAGCCTCATTCAGAAATTGTCTTAGACCTTCATGTACAAGCAGTGTGTTACAACATTTGTCAGCCCTAACTCTGGGCAGTGATCTGCTTTCTGGGGCAAGCCTGGTGCAAGTTCCAACGATGCTGTAATTTGTATTCACCTGTGCTAGTGTCTGCCGTAGCAAATGGAGTTCTTGTGGCCTCCTTGGCATCCTCAAGCCAACTTGTCTTCCTTCTGAATGCCTGCCCTGTGAGCATCAGGGCTAGAGCTGGCAGGCTCGAGTAGTTTTTTATAAGCACACCTCCACTTAGGTGTGACGGAAAATCAGGTGACACGTAATCAATTTATTTCTCTGGTGCGAAGAAATAATGGGTTGCAACTGGTTACCATTTTCTAATGATCTCTGTGCACAGAAAGAGTCATCAGCTTTGTTCCATGTAATTGCATTCTCTAAATGTGGCTATTTATGGTAGATTACAGCTTGCAACTACAAGCGCATTTGAGTAGGGAGCTGATGAAGTCCATTGGTTCTCCTTTTAGCCTTACCCAAGCAGCTTTCTTGGTTTTAGTGTGGTGACAGCTGGCTTAACTCTGGGGGAGAGGAAAACAATATCTGAGGTGCTCTTCAATTCCACAAAATATGTCCCATTGTCCTGGTCTGGTTCTCCTACTCCTGGAATTAATTATATAACTACAAAAAGTTCAGTTTCCACTGCTGTAAAATACTCCTTAGAAAACTGCAGAATTAGCAAGGAACTCCATGCAAAATCTCCAAGCATCCTTTCATTATGCACTGCATATTTTATGCAACACTTAAAATAAAGCACAGAAAAAAAAAAAAAGTCAGAGCTCTTGTATTAGTATAGTTGGGGAAGGTCTGCTCTCTCTTTGCTGTAGGCTGTATCATGTTAAAGTCAACACTGATCCTATTTTCAGTGCATCAGGCAACGTATGAACCCAAAGAATGGCAGAAGTTGCCATTTTTAACCTTTAGCTCTTATGCAGTAATATAATAGGCTAGTTAGCTATTTTTGCCAATTTATTATAAGACTTGAGTATAATTCAGTCTTCATGCTAGCTTAATCTTCAGCTCAGTGACTGCCAATTACCAGCAGAAACACGGTGATGCTGCTTTAGCAATTATGATCTCAAGGTTAAACAGAAATGAGAAGTGACCGCTCTTGTTTCAAGGTGCCCGGGCCTGAGATCTGTAGAAGTTTCTTCCAAACGCTGATCTTATTTCACTGACAAAGATCCCTGCCTTTCAAACTTTCCCAAAATCTTAAAGGCTTTCCACCTCTTCTGCTCTACTTTCCCAGTGCTAATTAATATCAGGTGGATGCCTGTGGATGGGAAGCATCGGATGTTTCATAGTGAGTTCTTGGGGAACCTCTTCCCTCCCCTCAAGCAACCACAGGGTCTCTTTCCTCTGTGCGTGTCACTGGGTGCAGGCACTCACAGTTTATTTAAAACATGGGGAGCACGGTGTAAGTGCTGGGCAGGGGATGCTTCCCCATGGTCCCCATTCCCCAGCAATTACATTTCCTGATCCAGTGACAGTGCTGGGGAAGTGTGAGCTTCAGAATATGTCCCCACCTGCATCCCTGTGACACCTTGCCTGGAACTGTCTTGCACAGAGGAAAAAGGTACTGGACATCTATTGCCTCTTACAGAAAAAGGGTTCCTTTTCCTCCTCACTAAAAAGTGGAGCTGTCAAATGAAATCCCTATTTGTTTATTTCCACATGCCAAGAGGTGTTGACTCCCTGAAACGTGGGCCCCTCTCCAAATGTTCTCTGTCTTGTTCTTTGATTAGCAATGACCTTGGCTCACAGCCAGGAGACTTGTCTTTCCTCTGAAAGAGAGGTTAATTTTCTACAGCTCTAAAACTCCTCTGAAAAATCATCTCTATCTTTTTGTGCAGGAGCACTTGTATCTCTGAAGGGCAAGCTGCTTGAGAATCCAGAGGAAACTCTACTACTGTCCTCAAAAAGGAGGAACTCAAGGAGTCTGCAGGGGAAAAAACAGAGAATGTGCTCCTCGGGGGCCATGCTCAGCAGCACGCCACGCACAATCCTAGCTCTTGTGCACCACAAATCCTGTCTCTTAATTCCACAGGCCCTGGTTTCGTATCTTAGCTTCAATTTGCTGCCAACACATGCAAACTTAGATAGCAAGTGCAGTTTGGTTTTTAAGAGATTGTGCTAATAAGTTGTGTGGAAAAGATACCACTTGCAGCACTTAGAGGCAGTTTAGGAGGTCTTACACTGAAATTCCATTAGCAGATGGCAGAGGAGTATCAGGAGTTACACAAAGTCCAGGTGTAGTAGCTAAGCAATGCCTTGCCCTTTGGAGAGAGGACTCACGCTGGGGGAAGAACAACAGTTTGCATTAGTGTCAAAGCTAATTTGACTTCACCATCCAGCTCCTTCCCTTCTTTTAAACTGTTGCAGGTACCTTTGTCTTACCTTTGCCAGGTTCTCATGGCTGTTCAGAGGTGCTCCCTCCATGTGCAGATGCTGTTTGGGGGAACACCCTGTGGTCCTGGCTGGAGCTGTGCAGCTCTGTGCCAGCATGGGCATCTGAGGTTCTCATGGCTGTACCCTGTCCTGCCACCCCTCCCTGTGCAGTGACATCCGTGCTAGTGCAAGAGAACTTGTCTCAGTAGTTTCTGTTCTCTCATACTTGGTCTTGGTTGAAGTTACAACATGAAAAAAGCAGTGAAATAATTCCTCTTTTTGCTTCTTGATTTCTTAATCCACTCTAAACCACAGTGTGCTGAAATGCCTGGGCTTGTATTTCTGGTTTGCTCAGAGGGACTTGGGTGCTTTTGAGGAACTTTAGCCTGTTGTTTACAGGCATTCAGTGACAAGTGACACCGTGAGAGCTCTGTCCGTGCCCTGCCCCTTGGCCAACCCTGCTGCCACCGGTGCTGCTCTTTCTCTAGTCACTATGGTTTTCCTTGGGCATTGCTCCTTTAGTTGAAGTTTGTCTGGTGTCTTGGGGTGACTTCATGATGTGTATCCCCTATCACTGCTCTATGCCCAGAAATGAACTTTGTGCCTTTCTGTACCTTTAAACTGAGCCTGAGAGGGGGGAGAGAAAAAAAAACTGAGTGAACTTTTCAAAACAATTGTTCAAGGACACAGATACAGACTCCTTGGCTTTTGCAGTGGTGAGAGCAGAGGAAGCTCCTTGCTTGCTTTTCAGCCAGCTTTTGGTTCCTCTTCTCAGGAGGGAGACAGAGAGCTGACCTTTGTTTCCTGGGACTTTGGTTTTTTTGCTTTTTGTTTTCCCTCTTCTGGACTGTTTCAACAACATCAGAACACATCAGAAGAATTTTTCTCCGAGGCCCGGAGGTGGGCCCACGGCCTCGCCGACCCAGCTCCGAGGAGGAGAGAGACCACATCTACAGAAGGACTCTGAAATCTTCCCAGGTTTCTCTCCATAGTGAGAGATTTCATTATTTAGCATTATTATCCTTTTCCTGTGTGTTGGTTAAATAAATAGGTTTATCTCTTTCACTTTCCTTCGAGGAAAATTTCTTTTTTTCCTGAACCTGGTGGAGGAGGGGTGGTTGTAACCTGCCTTTCCCACAGAGGATATTTCCTCCAAATTTGGCCAAACCAGCACATCTGGTCAGGAACAAAGGCCTTAACGTCAGAGTGGATGGCACCAGTTGCAGAGCTGGTGTGCTGGAAGTCACCTTTTAGGAGGAATATCTACTCCAAAAGCTTCCCAAGACCCCATGAATATTGTGTGACCTGCTGGTTTTGAATGGAGTGCTGTGTCAGGAGCTTTGTGTATGTGACTACACAGGTAGTCCTTGTGGATTGTTTTTCAGTCACTGTCTTGCAATAGTGAAGTGTTGTAGAGGTTTGGTGATTTGGAAGAATATAGAAGCTTGTTGTGGTTTTCACAGTAAAAAAAAAAAAAAAGCAATATCTTTTTATCATTTCCTTGAGAAAACAAAACATAATGGACAGCCAGCATCTTGGAAAATGCACAGCAAACCCCACAGAGAGAATCTAGTGAAGTCTTTTCTTTGAAAATATCCTTGGTGAGTTGCGTTATGTGTCTATCAAATTATATATTATTTATAGTGAGTGGATGAAGACGTAAAATTAACCTAGATTGTAAAATCCAAAATTATTAGGAGAAAAAAATATACTCCTCAAAAATTTGCCTCCAAAAGGCACTGCAGTAATAAATGTCAAAAATTAGGCTGTATGTTTCCATGCTAGTTATCCTGCGATTTTACAGTATTAAATCCTTGGTGAAAATTTGTACTCATCCTTAGTGTGGGGAAACAAAGACTGGAGATATTTCTAGCCCACGTTAAGCATTGCTATTTCTTTACATACTGTTAAATGCTGGCCATAAATGCTGCATATTAGTTCTAATTATTCATATTTCACTTCAATTTTGAAATCAGTGAAACTGTTCTCATATATTGTTAAGGAAGAAGGGCTACAGTGTCCTAGGAAGGCACCTCCCAGTGCTCCTGCCTGCCTTGTCTAGTAAAAGCATGAGTGAGGCAGCAGCCCCTGATAGACAGGAGTGTATCAAGATAGATTACCAAATAGATCAAGCAGAACAAGGACTTTGTTTGAGAAATGTTATATTAATGCTTCACTAGACAAGCCTAACTTACTGTAGAATACTAATAAATGAGACATTATTTGTTAAATAAATGGTGGGTGGGTGTGGATGTGTGTCCATGCCTGCATATTACAGAGAGCATTTATTTTATTTTATAGATAAACCCCTCTAGTTTTCAGGACCAGGGGGCTCTTTCTAATTGATCACAGTCACTTGTTACAGGAACACCCAAAGTCACCGTAAATGTTATGAGATGCTTAACTGAGTTGTGTGTTAACATTGTAATGGATTGGAACAAAACTTGGCAAGTTCTCCAAGTCAAAAAACCACAAACAAACAAACACAACCCCCCCAAAAAACCCCCACCAAACCAAGGCAAAAAATCCCAAACCAAAAAAAAACTCCAAAATCTGTTCGTTTTGAAGCTGTGCTCCAGTGCTGGTTGCAGCCTCTGGTGTTTCCTCTCCATCCCAGAGAGGGATGCTCCTGTGGTTTGGGGTGCGAAGCATCAACTGCCAAAGGGAGGTACAGGGCTCTCCAGCCCTCAGTGTTGTTCAGACTGCAGAAACTAGAAGTAATAACTGGATGCTTCTGTAAGCTTTTCCAAAGGGAGCAGGTCTCCGGTGCTTTGGAGGGCTAACAGGAATAACTTAACGTGTCCAAGGCTTCACTTGAAAGAGATTGCCATGCTGGAATTGGTTTGTCAGCTCCAGCACGGAGCTGGGCTCGGCAGTGGCTGACCTTGTGATGCTATTCATAGGCATGCACTGTTTCCAATATTTTCCTTTTGGCAAGGAGCAGATATCAAAACCTTTTTACATATATCTTTGATATTTCACAGTGAGTGCATTGGTTCATCAAGTGGATGTGATTTATAGGTACTGTGCATTTGTGATGTGCTGCCCTCACTGTATACGAGGGATTGCCTGAAATGTTGGCAGCAGCAGAGGAGACTGTGGCTAATCCTGGTAATCCCTCCAACTTGTTTGTGCTGTACATATTTATCCATTGTAAATGTATGTTTGATGGGCCAGGAGTTCAGTAAAAGAGAATTTGCGTCTCACTTTCTAATACCACAGCTGCTGCCAAATCAGTTCTTGGGCAGAGAGGTCTCTGCAGCCTGAAATGCTGCTGGGAGTGCTGCTCCCCAGCCCTGCTAACATCCAAAGGAGCCTCCTCCTTGCAAACAGCGGCTCAGTGCTGAGCTCAGGGTGAATTATTTGTGGTTACATGTTGACAGTAAAGCTTAGGGGACGATGTGCACCTCGGGATGGTGGCTTGGTGTTATGTCCAGCTTCAGCTCGGCCTCCCAGGCTGCCAGCAAACTCTATTATCTGCGTTGGCTCAGGCCACCTTTATACCTATTACAGAGATTTACAGCAAACCTGTGCCTCATGGCGTGAAGCAGGGTTTTATCAGAGACTTTGTGAGTCTCTGATACCAGAGACTCAGCACAGTGAGGGCATTGTTGCTGCCAGTCCCGATATCACCCGATGAATTCCTAACGCGTCATTCCCCACGCTGCAGCCACACGTGGACAGGGCTGCTGGAGGTGCCTGAAAGCCTCTGAGGGAGGTGGAGAAATGGCAGGATTATAGAGCTGGGCTTGGCTTGCAGACAAACTCCCACTGAAGTAAAACAAATATATGGACTTTTCACCCCTTGTTTGTTTGAATTCTCTGGAATTGAAATTGGGCATGTGAACGTTCAAAATTCAGAGGGAGGTCTCCAGAAGTAGTGCTGGAGTTTAGAGGATCCCAGGGATAGGGATGCCATGTTACTAGCAGGTGCCTTTTTGGCAGACAGGCTGGGGTTGAAGTCATGTCCTACTCAGCTGTATGTCCTGACTCCTTTTTTCAGGGGGTAAGTGCTGGTCTCCATTTAGAATGCTGGCCTGAGAAATACTTTGTTCTCCAACCGATATTTTCTCACAGAAAGCTTCTGCTTTGATGAATCCTCAGATTGAAAAGGGAAAGAACAGCAACTCCTTTTTGGTTTTTTTTTGTGGAAGCTTTCTGACCTGTTGTATTTCAGAGGATGTACTACTACGAAGGCTTGGATACCACAGAAGTAAGCCTCCTGCTATTACTTCTCAATGGAGAGCCTAAATCCTTTGACACTTGAGAGGTGAATCAAAGCTCAATTGAAGTGAGAGTCTGAGGCTTTTGCTGCTGTGGAATGTGATGTTTCCAAGGCACCTCTCTGGATATAGGGTAGCCACATGTAAGCTGTGATGGCTGGAGTTAAAAGCCTTCTCCAAAGCCCAGTGACTTCAATAGGCCCCCGATTAGCTCTTATGGTGTGCTTTTCTCTTGGTGGGTAGTTGGAGAGAAGGTCATAAATAACTTGGCTTGGCCTTAGGAGGCTGCTTTGGATTTGGTTTGTGTGTGGATGAGTGCTCTTGCTCCTGCAGAATGCTTTCTCCTCTCACCGTGCACCTAGGATGATGAAAATCTGGGTGCCATGTGTATGAAAGGGTGGTGATGAAGATGATCTGATCCCTGGTCAGAGGTGTGAGTTGATAGGGGATTGAGCACATCTTGGTAGGCTGATGCAGAAAGGTGATGAGCATCTAAAATCTCCTCTTGGTCTGGAGCTGCTCAGCACCTCCAGGGTTTGATTGCAACCCATGCTTGGTTTATCTGCATGATGAACACCAGTCTGACTCTGCTGCTTTGTTATTTACCTGTGAAGTGCAGTAAGGCAGCATAAGCTTTAAGGTTCCCTAAATTCCCTGTGCTCTCAAAGGAGGCACAAAAATTGTGAAGGTGTAATTTGTGTGCATACAGAATTGCTATCTGGAAAAAACCCCGTGTGCAGAAATAAGTGTCAGAAAGATATTTGGGTTGTTTAGGCTTTTGGCAAATGCTTCTTTTGTGCTCAGTAATAATAGAAAAATGGTACTTTGGGGCTGGAGTAGGTGTTCACCTTTGCTATCAGGGAGGGGAAATAAAACTAAAATCCTCATGAATTGGTAGCTGGTTCAGGTGAGGAAATTGTCAACATGGCATTAATTTGCCTCTGGAGCAGAAATGTCAGGAAGGATTGTGAAAAAGCACTGATGGTAGCAATTATATTGATAACCTACCATTCCCAGGAGTACAGAAATCAATCTTGCACTGACAGGATTCTGACAAATTCCTATGAAAATCAGAACGCAATCAATATTAATTGTGGGAAAGAAATAGTGCTAAGGACTTTCTTGTTTTGCATGGTTTCCCCCTTTCTTTATTCTTTTTCATTTTCCTCCAAACAGCATGGTTGAAAACACTGTAAAAGAGAGAAGTAAGAGAAACCTTAAAAGACAAGTGTCATTAGGTTCATGGAGTGGCCACCTGACTAACCTGGCTTTCTTTATACTTAGCTGTATGTAGTATTTTAATAGCTTTGACATTTAGGAGTGCTCTCTGTGAGTCCCTTGTTCTGTGCTGAGGCGTGTGGGGGGCCACATTACTGATACTGAGTTTTACACCTTTTTTCCCCTCTGACAGGTCTACATCAGAGGATTAGAAACAATTTACCTTTTCTCCTGCCATTAGTTAACTAGACGAGTTCATTGCCCTCCTACAACTTCACCTGATGCTTTACTCACAGCTGTGTCCCAGGTAGTAATTTTATTTGGTAGTAAATGAAAAGTTTTGGTACTCCACAAATTTGTCTTGCCTCCCCTTCTTTTCAGCACTGCTAAAAAACTTCTCAAATGCTGGTTTCCAGCCCTTGGTTGTGTCACCAGCCATACACTTTGCACTGCATTTCATTTTCCTTTTCACACTGTAGTGGATTTTATTTTAGTTCTAACACATATGGAAAGGAAGCTTTTGGACCTCAAGAGAGCTTTCCAGTTTGAAATATAAGTGAATTTGTGATTGGGAAACTGAAATAAAAACAAATTGTTTCGAATACACTGGATGTGTGGGGTTTTTTCTTCAGATTTTCAGCTGGCTCCTCTGAGAGATTTCTTTTTTAACCCAGTTTGTGGCAAGAACTGCAGAATTGTTCTGTGGATCTTTGAGCTGAAGTGGGTCATGCAGGCTTACAGTGGTGGAAATAAGGGAATGAAGTTCCCTGTCCCATCTGCATTCTGCTGCTCCCTCATTACTCACTGTGCTGAGAACAAGGCATGTTTGGCAAAAATAGGTAAAGTGAACATGGGCCATCTGAATTCTGCCAGATTGCAAATGATTGCAAAAGACATGAAGGAGGTGGTTAAAAGTCCATGAGCTGAAAACAAATCACGTGCCATTAACTGAGAACCTGCCACTATTCAGCACTGTGGGCAAGAAAACCAGAGGCTTTGGAATATTTTAGATCAGGAGCATTAAGTTTAACTAGAAACTGCAAAATTAAATGTTTAATAAAATCTCAGAAAAGAAAGAATGCTTTGTTCCTCAAAGCTCTATCTCCTCAGAAATGAACACACACCCAGCTGTCTGGGCAGAGTGCTGACTCTGTATTGCAAATTTTTGTGATGGAGATATGTGACTTGGAACTCCTGGAGAGGTCCAGGAAAGACCAATTTATTTTTGCCATGAGTAACAACCCAAGGACCAGGAGGTGTTCTTGGGCTGGGGCTAGAGCAGGAGGGATGTGGGTGGGAGGAAAGTATTCTGTCACCCCTGGAGCATCTGGGACTCAGGGGGTGCCTGTAACGGGTACAGTATCTTGATGCATGGTTGCAAGAGTGCTTTTTCCAGGAGCAGGGTTAGTTAAAATAACCCTGATATTCAATATCTACTGCCCTCTCCAATTCTTCCTCCTTTGTCTGTCTAATGGTTGGAATTTTAAAATAATCCTGACGTGGGTAAGCGGTAGCATACCGCTCTGAGCGTAGCGCCAAGAAGCGCGGATCGCAAACCCCACTTTGTTCTACAGTAAATGGATTTAAAGGACGTGTAACTGCTGTAATTAGAATATTGCAACAGTCTTTGGAAGCCTTAATTAGCACCCCTAGATTAGCAGCTCAAAGAAAACTGTAATGCCAGCACCTAATGAGCTTCTTGAGTCAAAGAAAGTTAATCCCGAGTTACTCGCAAGTGACTCTGTATCATGAACACAGAGCAGGGGAAGTGATTCCTAAAAACCCCAGTAATTGTTCCATTGGAAATGGGATGAAATGAGTTTAGTTTGCCATGCAGAATCTTGTATGTGAGAATTGCTCTTCAGGTTAACACACTGGCCTGGTTCTGAAATGTTTTCAACAGAACTGGTTGCTGAAATGAATCTGTAATGCAAAATAACATTTTAAATGAGAAGGTTTTAGTTCTGCATCTCAGATTAGCGTGAACAGCCTGTCTTGAAAACTTCCAGGAATTCAAGATGCCCAACAGATACATAAACCAAATTAATTTACAACACGTAGTTTATAGTTTCTTTAACTCTCATTTAACCTATCTTCTGAAGAAAACAAACTATGTTCTCCTTCATCAAAAGAAGCTGTGTTTAGCAGGGTCATAATATTCCACTCTTTCAACTTAAATATTTTAAAAAACCTAGCAAACAAAACTTGCTGTAAGTGACTCTCTTTCCACAAGTAGCTGAGCTTTAACAAAGTGTTATTTTCTGGTGGAGAAATGTCTCTGTAAAAGCAGCAAATGATTTTCCATAGGAACTGGTGCATTTTGTTTTGGCATCCCAGTGCATTTTTAATACTTTCAGCAAAGCAAAATGTGTGTTGAACCAGTCATGCCCGCCATATTCCATGTGACTGTTCCTCTTGTGTAGAACCATAAAGCTTGCGTTTTTCTTGTAGTCTTTTAACATGCTTTGGCACTCTTTCCTGTTGAGTGCATGATGAAACACAATCCTTTGTAGCTTGAAGTTCAGAAGTGGAGGTTTTCCTGCCTTCCAAGGCGGGTCAATGTTGCTGTCTATAGCTGTGAAGATTATCTGGCAGCTGATGGTGGCTGGGTGTAGCACTGGAAACACAAGAGCAGCATGGTTTATTTGTTTTGAAAAGACAGCAGCAGCTGGGCTCTGAACTTAAGGACTACTGGCTGGCCAAGAAGGTTGCAAATCCTGTTTATAGAAGTCTTTGTATGTGGCAAAAAACTGACAAACGTGCTTTCATGAAATGTGCCATGTCAGTGCACAGAACATCTTTACGTGGAGAAATGGGGCTCTGATTTCCTCTGAGCAGTGGGATTCTTTGCATTGTTTCATGATTTGTTCTTTTGTGCACTTCCCCACTCTGGATATTATTGCCCCTCTTTTTTTTAACCAGGGCTGTTTAAATTCTGGGAAAGTAGCCTTTACATTTGGCAGCACCAACTCCTGCCACAGGCAGCCAGCTGAGTGTAGTATATCTGAAGAACATCTTTTAGTCTATGTCCATATAAAAACCTAGCTCTGGATTTTTTTGAGACTAATGACTTACTCTGCTAACAAAAAAATTTCACTGATGCCCATGCTTATCAAATTGTTAAATGAGTTTGTCCATTAAATACACTGAGTTTTATTTTCAAACACAGATGTTGCATTTTACTATTTAAGTCTCTCTTTAAGGCAAGTTTGGCCTTCCTTGACATCTGAAGCAGAGATAAGTAATCAAAATAGTGCTGAAAAAACAAAAGGGTTTTTCTTTACTTTGTTTTTTTTCCTAAGCTTTGCTTGCTTACCTTGTTCTTGTGCACAGAAGCTCTGACATTCTTGACTAACACTAGAAGATTGTCAAATACAGAGGTGTCACTCTGGTTTGAGGCTGAGGATATGGAATCTTTTATCTTCCTTTGCTAACTCTTTTGCTGTTTGATAACAAACACTGCTTGCCTTGGGTTGAATTTCTGTCAACGACATTTTGCTGGTTTGTGCTTTTGCCAAAGCCCTATTTTAGCATTTTATAGACAGCATTTGATCTCTGGTAATGAAAAAAAATAAAGAAAATTTGGAACCTGCTGTCTAATCCAATCTCCTGCAGATTCAAATCTGAGTTACAAATTTCACTTAAACTGAAATTTCTCCAGGCTTTTGTGTTAGACCTTGGGCCCTTCTTAAACAAAGAACCTCCTCTATTTCTGCTAGACCATCTCCATTTAAGTTTTGGAGCAGAGGTGTGAAAGCCACTGGACAAACACTGGCCTATCTGTTGACATTGACCCTTCTGTGCTTTAGCAGTATGGGTGGAGTGGTAACATCCTTTGAGAACCACAACACGAGGTCTCTCAAGTGTTAATTTTCCACATTTTGTGCGTTTTTGCATAGCCTTATGATGAAATCTTCCTGCCCAGATCTGGACTAAAGGTTCTTAAATATCTCTTGTTTCCATTTCAAGAAATGGTCATTTACTTTGCTTTCTGAAATGGCCTTTGGAAAAGTCAACCATATGCCTCATTGCTTATAAGAATAATAAATACCTTTGGGCTTTGGCAAATCCTTAGCTAAATGACTCCAAGGTTAATTTTCTCTAATAGACTTAGTCACTTGGTGCATGCTAATTTCTGAGGGAAAAAGAACAAAGGAAATTTCTGAAGGAAAAACCATGTTGCAGAGCAACTGTATAGTGGTTTTCATGAGTGTGAAAGACTTCACTGTAAATCCAGAAAAGGGCTCTGGGCACTGTTTGACCTGCCTTGATCTGACCCTTCTCAGAACCCCTTCCTGGGCACTGCAGACGACGGGGAATTACATGGAAGTGGGCACTGACCATAATTTTTTCTTTGGGTTCACAGGAGCCAAGTGCCCACCAAAGGCTGTCAACGATTCTGTCAGGTTTTAAACCTGGCCATGGAGGCAAATCAGACCAAGCTCACCACAGGTGCCTCACCTGTACCTGAGAGCAGGGTCTGAGCTCAGTGTTACCCTTCCCTGTCCCCCTTCTGCCTTATGGGGTCACTGGGCCTTGCTCTTACCCTTTGGCCATGGCAAATAAATGTGCCATTTCTGCTCTGTCTTGGTTGTTCCTGCTTTTTGTGCCCTGATTAACCCAGTTGAGCCTCACACTTTTACTTTTGCTCACAACTTCTCTTTGAAAAGGAAGAACAAAAGCAAAATGCTTGCTGCCTTTGGCTGATGGGAGGGAGAGCAGTGACAAATGGCTGTGTTTACTGGGAAAGCTTTCATAAGATGCATTTGATGGTGCTGTCAGGGGTTTGGTCAAGAACAACTTGGAGTTTCAAAGGTGCTCGTGGCACGGATGGTCAGCAGTTGCCAAATGAAATGGAATGGCAGCAAAGTGGGCAGAGCTTCAAAGGGGTCTGTCTTGGGCACAGAGAAATGAGACTCCAGTTGAGGTGCTCCAGAGGTCCTTCCACTCTGACCTCGTAAGATAGTTAGTGATAAAGATTCAGGAGCTGTCCTTTGTATTCAAAGTCTTGATTTTCTGTCTAAAGTGATCCTGATAGTGAAACCTAAACCAGGCAGAAGCACTGGCACTGGAAGGAAGGTTTCTGAATGCCTGTGCAGGGACTGGAAATATTTCCTTGATGTTTTTCTGTTTGAAGAAGCACTCCGGAGGTAGCAGCTTCTGCAGAAGTCAGTGAGAGTGGGTCAGTGCTTTCGATACCTGAGTGTCATTAGTGGTACAAAACCCTCTGTGCAAGAGAGGTTTGTCAGTGAATGCAGATTCTCTGGGGTATAACTGTCCTGAGGAGCTATTTTGATTGCTGAGAGACTGTCCGAGTCCCCTCTGGCCCCTTACCAGTTTACTTTGCTGTGTGAGACCCCAAGATTATGACCTCCTTGAAGGCAGCAGCTCCAAGACTTCCAGGTCATCTCTCTGCCTGGGTCCTCTCACTCCATCTGTCTGTTGAAGGGGAGACAAAAATCCCAAAATTCTGAAAAACAGTGTGTGGTGCTGTGGGCTCCTGAGCCATTGAAGGTTCCCAACATTTCCAGACTGGAATAAAGCAAAATACTAAACCTCTCCAATCCTCTGGGAATTATTATTCTCTGCACAGCTCCCAGATATATTTAGAAAATTAATTTCAGATTCTTTTGGTTTCAGCTTTTTCCTCTTTCTTCTTTAGAAGCCTCCAGAGCTGAATTAACTTCCAGCATCTTCAGTGTGAATTCAGCTCCTAGCGCTGCTGTAGCCACAAACTGAGCACTGTGTGAAATGATCCCCTGGTCTCACAGGGGTCCTCTCCTGGCAGTAGTCATTGTCTCACCTGATGCAGATCAGCTGTTTCAGCTGGAGTCTCATTAGAGATCTATGAATAATGAATGAGCTCTGGAGAAGAATTGTCCTTTCCTCCCTATTACAGGAAAAGGCCAGGTAGGAACTGAATGCTTTCAACGGGGCAGAAAGAGCTGCTCTCTGGATAAATAAATTATTTCAGCTTGGAGAGTCGTCAAACCAGAACATAGGACCAGTGCAGAATTCAAACAGCCCCTTGGCACAGGTGCAGGTGTAAAATAAACTGAGGGGGAATCATGCCCTTCAGAAGGCACACAGAAGCTGCCAAGTTCTTGTGCTGTGGTCTGTGCTGGGCAAAGTACATCTTCCTCTTCCTCCTATCTCTGACCCAGGGCCAACAGTGTTGGATCTCATAATGGTATTGTAAAGAAGGATTTGCTCACTCATGGAATAACATGGGAGAATTCCATACATAAGAAGATTTAACACCAGCTGTGACAACTGGGAACTTTTGTTGTAACAAAGAACAGTATTTTGCTTCCATGGTGTTTCTGGCAGGGCCAGTTGCATTCGAAGCAGGAGGTGTGCATTCCATTGCTTTGCAGCAACATGAGTCCCACATAAGTGAAGAGCATTCTCTTGAGGGCTTTTTAGAGGGCAGACACTGGCATGACAGCTTTAGACAGCATCAAAAAACGTGTGGGTTTATCTTGTTGGCATTGAACTGTGGTGCCCTGAATAGGCTCTGTGTTTCCTACCTCCCCTGGCTACACAGGAAATTTAGGTACCTGCTTTTGAAACTATGCAATGGATGTTGGCTCTGAGAGAGTGAAGAAAAATGAAGGGAAAAAACCCAACAGCAGCTACCCAGTCTGTATAGAAACACCCCAAATCTAAAGAAAAGTATAGAAATGGTAATACATTTCTTTGACTATTTTAATAGATGTAGAGAAACCAGTAAAATTCAAAGATTAAAGTTAAACCACAAACATTACTCAAATTAAAGGCTGGGTCATTTATAGTCAAGAAGAACATTGTATACTCAAGATATGCTCATAAAAGGATGCAAAATAAACACTGAAGCATCACTGACTGTAGCAATAATTGGAGCAGTGTGGTTCAAAGGAAGCAAAAAGCTGGGGTAGTCAAAGCTTAGCTGGCACTGCTAAAATAAAGGAGGGGAATCAATGTACAGTAAAGTACAAGGCAAAACAAGGGCAATTACATTTGCTGAACTTGTCAAAGTGCCTGTTAGTAATTGTCCTGGTGCCATGTGATGCCATGGCAGAGCTCCTGGTGAACCAGCACCCTGGCACTGACCAGTGCAGGGATGGTAGCTCGGGGCTGGGTGGTGGTGGCCAGGGTAAAGCAGAGTCCCTCTGCATGGGCTGCATCCAGCACAGATGTGGTTCAATAACTTAAAAATTACCTAAAAGTTAAGCAGGAATGTTTCTGTGAGAATGGCAGCTGGCGAGTTTCATGCCAGGGTAGGTAGAATTTTCTGCTTGTGAGATGTGTGGAAAATCCATCAATCGACCCAGGAAGCTGCTTGTATTGGGTGTGACCCAATTCTTCCACCCTTGACCAAGGTGGGATCAGGTGGAGTTACCACTCATTCAGGATTGAGGCAAATAAATAAATGTTTGCCTTGAGAGTTGAAAAACCTGCTCTTTCTTCCTGACTCTGCTCCAAAATTAATAGGTGCAAATGGCTCCAGATGTTGTCTGCCCTGGAAGGAGCTTTGATGTTCCTGAATCCATTTTAGGGAAGCAAGGCCTCACGCTGGCAGGTAGCATCAACAACAAAGCTGCTCAGCCTCTTAGGCTACATCTTGTGGCTGTTACTCCTGTCTTGGCTAATAGATGAGTGTTTCTTGGACCCCATAATGCTGGGGGGCACCTGCAGCAGAGGAACAAAATTTTTCCTCGTTATTGTGCATATGGCAAGACACAGGCAGGGTGGCCTGTGCAGAGGTGTAAAGGGAGATTTCTTTCTTTCTTGTTTGAACAGGCTGTCATTTCCTGATTGCATTTAATTTTTATAAGCTTTTCAAACTCATTGTGGGCTGTATTTCCTTTTTCTTGACAAGGAGCCCGAGGCTGTGTTATTCCTTGTGATAAGTGCATTGCTCACCAAGGCTGGAACGGTTTTGTTGGCACCGTTCTGCCGACATCGCTTGCACAAGCGTCAGGGTGAACTGTGGCGTGGGGGCTCCTGCTCACCCCGGGCTTCCAGGAATCTTCTAGGATTGCACCGGGGCAGAAAAGTCCGTGGGGATGGGAGGAATGTGGTGCAGAGCTGAGTGGCTTAACTTTTACTGGAGATTATTTCAGTGAGGAGGAGAGGGCATCGTCTTCAGAGGTGACAGCAGAGCTTTATTAGGGTCCAAAGTGCACTGCACTGTGTCTGGTGATTCAGGAAGTTATTGAGCAAATAAAACCATGTCATGAATCTGCCTGCAAAGACAAAGCAGGTGGGAGGACAGCTGGTCAAGGTTTTAGTGGTTTTTTTCTCTTTTCTATGATCTACCTTACTCTGAGTTGTATGTGTGTCAGAAGTTAATAATTTTAGCTTTTTTTTTTTTTTTTTGCAAAGCTCAACAAAAGATTTTTATAATTCTACACATTTGATATATTTAGCCAACTCAGGACTGTGGTAAACACATGCATTACTATGATGCCTTTTCCTGGTCTTAAAATCAAGACTCAAACACAGTTAGAAGGGGAAAAGAGATTTTACTTTGGTATTTATTTTAAGGATCCCTAGATGCGCTACATCCAGGTCAAATGCACCTCCGTGTACACTGCAAAAACTCCTCTTCTTTCTCTCTTCCCAAAGATCTGGTATAGTATAGGTTTTACTAATTAGCATATCTATCATAAATTCCCCAATGAGAGGCCAGAATGAGTCCCCCTCCCCAAGGAACCTTCCCCTGGATGGTTCTATCTTAGTTTACAAAATATGTTCTGGAGAGGACCTTGGGGTCTGGGGCACACTGATCCCTAACTACGAAACCTCTAAAATGTTGAGTCTCCTAGCTTGACAAACAAGTCCAAGAATGTAGGCAAAAAGCACTAAGGAATGCAGAAGCTGCAAAAAGGCATAAAAAGGGGTTTAAAAGAAAAGGCAAAAATCATCATAGCATCAACTAAATCACTCTTTCCAGATGCCCAAAAAGTTTATTTGGAGCTAAATGTGATTATATAGCTATGACAATGCTCACTAGTGCTCAACTACTGGAAACGTAGAGTATAGTGGGGATGAGAGATGAAAGCAGAAATGTGCCAAGCAGTAATACCAAGCAGAACAATATATGAAGAAATCAATATTTCCCACTTGTGCAGCTCCCACAAAGGGAATGAATGGCAGTGATTTTCTCAGTTATTGTGAAAAGCATAAAAAATAATTGTTGCTATAGTAAGGCATGTATTTAAAAGAAGTCATGGGAAAATTTGCAGTGATGGGGAAAAAAAAAAAAACAACAAAACCAAACCAGGCTTCAGGCTGCCATTTCAGCCCTGTAGGTGATCTGTAAATGGAATACATTGGAAAAGAGGTTGCCATGCTACTTGTTCATCTTGCAGATCCCCAGCTTGGTCCCTAGCTGAGTCCAAGCTCATTTGTTTCTTATGATCAAAGCACAAACCCCTTCAGTAAGTTTAATGTAGTGATAAGAGAACATTTACCACCACAGAGAGCAGCTATGCTGCGTTCCCAGCCAATGCCAGAGCTGTTGGTTGGTGTTGGTGTCAAGGACCACCCAACAGTTAAAAATCAAGGAGGTTTGGGGCTTTGCTAAATTATATACATTTCCTCCTGGGTTTCAGTCATAAATTAGTAGAATACAGAATCCATATAGTTAAGAACTTAAAAGAAAGCACCCAGCACACGAAGTATTCCTGTAAAAGGACTAATACAGCAGCCTTGCAGAAATCTTGTAAGGGTTTCAGTAGGATGGGTGGTCAAAGACAGCAGATAAGCAGCAGTCAGAAGATGGCAAATAATCCAGTGATTTTGCAAGTAAGGGCATCTCAGAACATGTGTGTAGGACAGATGGTAGCATGCATTTCCATGAAGTCTGGCTTAGATCCTTTACATGATGGAAAGCTGAAAGAAGAATGGGCACTTAGCATTGCAGGCTGCCTTTGCAAAACTCTGCTTTTGTTAAAATACAGCAGGAGGGTGAGCAGGCAGAACAAGTCACTTCATTCATAGCTTGTTGATCACACACTGAAAATATTTGATGACAGAGGTGTGAGTGCAACCTGGGGGCAAAGGAAGAATTGCCTGGAGAAATGCTGCAAGACCAAATATTAAACTTCCATAGCTTGTTCTCTTTTGCGTTTCTGTCTGAGACACATGTTCAAATAGTTTGAAACTTGTCTAGTCAGAGTTTACTTCAATTCCATGGATTCTAGAAGATGGTCACTGGGTCACATAAATTGTGAGGGGAGAAAAAATGTCCAGGTGAAGGTTTCCTAAAGTTTGCTCAGAGAATGAAGGAAACAGCGACATGAGAGTTGTAGAAAGCATTTGCTCTTTTTGGCTTTTTCACATTGCAGAACATACAGAGACTATCTGCAAAGGCTGTAATAATAAATTTTTGCAGTATGCTTCTTGTTGGATTATAAGCATTATTAACATCTTGCCTTAGTCACCCTTGCAACGTGAAAGGAAGGCATTGCTAACATGTCTACTTTCTCAAAAGAGCCACACAAACTATTTAGGCTGCATTTCGAGCTTAAAAAGAATTTTAAAATGGAAAGCACTTGAAATGGAAATTAGTTTATTTTTTTCCCTCAGGTTCAGGAAGGGCTATATGAAGGCACAGCAGTCTTGCACCAGTGCTCTTAGCAGAGATAGGGGTGGTTAAAGAAATATCGTTCTTGTGTCCCTAACTATTACTGGAGTAACAGTCTGTATGAATGAATGGTTCTTCTAAAAGTCCTATTAACAAAAAAGAATAAAAAAATGCTTAACTGTATTTACATAAAACCTCATTGCTTTTATGTCAAATAGGAGCATGGGGAAAGGGCTGCTCTGAGCAGGACAAAGGAGAGTGGGAATCCTATCGCTCTTAAGGACAGCTGTCTGCCTACCCCTGCAGGCATCCCTTGCCACGTGCTTCTGAAGGCCCTGGTTAGGAGCAGAGCTGCTGCACACAGCACTGCCATCTGCTCTTCAAGAAACCACAGGACTGGTGGCAGGGATAAAAGGTGCCATTAATTTTGCTTTAAATAGGGCTGTGTCTTTTTGTGTGTGCCTTTTGCAAGGAAGTGGCAAACGTGCTCCTACTGCCTTTGTCAAGTACAGAAGTGCAATGTAGGTCTCAGGCTCTTGCCCAGGGTTGTTTATGCACAGTGACAGGCTCCAGCAATCCCAGCACTGGGCTAATTTCTGCCAAAATTAACGCAGCCTGATCATGCACAAAATGAAGCCAAATTAGGTCCACTGTGCTTTTCAGCATCCAGTTTTGGATGTAACTCAGAGCAATAGTTTTGACTTTGGGTTTTTTGATTTTTTTTTTTTTGGTCAACCATGTACAAGATTCAAATTTCTGGAAAAGAGCTATTAGTATAAAACCAACCACACTCATGTAATTGCAGAAGATGCACAGGTTACTGGTGTACCCTCCACAGTAAAAAATGGGATTAATTAACGAGTGCAGCCACGTGAAGCTGAAGGGAAGGACTTGTCTCTGGGAATGGGTCTCTGAGGTGCTTTGCAAGCTTGGAAGATTTTGGCTGGCAGCCATGTCCCCTCTTCTGCTGTTTGGCTAAATGCTCACACCACCCAAGAGTGTGTTTGGTCTGTGTCTGCAAAGTATGGGCTCTTCAGGCATGGAAAGCGGTCCTGCTGAGACCTGGCCCCAGCCCGAGCAGTGGGGGTGCTGCTGGTGAGAGTTCCTGGCAGATGCACCCTTGCCTGGGTCTGGCTCTCAACCCCACAGTGTCACAGTTGTGTTATTTGACATCATCTAGAGATTAAAGATGAATTGTGCCAAGACTTGCAAAAATACGTGGTAAGAAAAAGCCTTCTGAAGAGCTTATTTCTGAATAAGAAGAACTTGTGAAGAGTCAGAGAGGACATGGCGAAACAAAGCCTGGCAAAAGGTCTCACAGCAGGGTTGGTGGCAGAGCTGGCAATATGAGCTGGTCAGAAAAGTCAGTCTCTTTCCCACTGAATGTTCTCCTTGAAATCAAATGAAATTACAAGAGCTTTCAAGGAGCTTGTTAGAAGCTAAACAGCCTGACCCTTTGCTTTCTCAGCTCTCTGTGGTCTCTCAGCTGTTGGAGAGGTTTCCAAGCCTTGGTTGGGAACAAAACATCCCAGTCTGTCGCTCAAAATTGTATCGAAAAGCACACGACAGGAACACTTGGTGCATCCCTATTTATCAGCAAACCTCTTCACAAATGTGAGGTGTACTCACTGGGTACTCAATGTATTGGCTGCTGTGTTCAGGAAATCATGTATGTTAGCTGGCTAAATCCATATTTTTTAGTGGATGAGGAAGCGTTGTTGGTCAGCTTGCTGGGAACTGACTGGCTGTAACATGAGCAAGATTCCATTTCTAGGGATTTCTGTTGAAAACAGTCAACACAACTGCAAGTTAGCACTAGCCATGAATACAGGTGGGGTAGCAACATACAGTGGCACCACAGCCAAGGACTTCTCCACGTTTATTAATTGAAGGGTTAGAGGAAGAAAAGCAGAGTGGCAAAGAAAGAAATGCACTAAAATCCAGGAAATGTGCCTCCATTTGCTTCTTTTTGTGCCTGCAGGAGACCTTAGTGGGACCTTGTTGCTCTCTAGAAGTACCTGAGGCTCAAGGTCAGTGTCAGTAAGAAGTGACAGGAGGAGAGGAAATGGCCTCATGTTGTGTCAGGGGACGTTTAGACTGGAAATCAGGAAAATTTCTTCTCTGAAAAGGTGGTCAAGCATTGGAACAGGCTGCCCAGGGAAGTGGTGGAATCACAATCCCTATCCATAAGGCAGGTGGATGTGGCCCTTGGGGACGTGGTTTAATGGTCAACATGTCTGTGTGGGGTTAACAGTTGGGCTTGAGGACCTGAGAATTCTTTTCCAACCTTAATGATTCTATGATTCTATATTAGGTGAGCAGATTTCATCCACCCAAGCCACACCAGCCTGGGACTTTGGCCTGGGATTCTTCCCACATCTCTAAGCTCTGCCTAAGGACCTTGCTAACTACGCTTAACTCCTGAGGCTGGGAGAACCCCCCTGCTGTGCAGACTCCTCTCCCACTCTAAGCAGGCCACTATTTCCAGCATTTCTGCCACCCTACCCCTGCTGAATTTACCTCCTGAGAGCTGCAGGAAGGTCTGTGAGAGCGTTCTTGCCTCAGCTCTCCCCTTTGGCAGCCTCGTGCAGTTGCCCATCCGGAGCCTCGGACCCTGTCCAGCCGCCCTCCTCACTTGTAGCCGACCCAGGAGCCAGCACATTTGCCAGTGCATTGCTGCCAGGTCCTGCCCACAGCCCCCTTGGTGCTGTGCTTCAGCAGGGTTAGGAACCAGCTGAAACCCCCGCTGCACACACAAGGTGCTCCTGGATGTGGAATCTATTGCTTGGTTCTCCAAAGCTGCTGCCACAGAGCTCCTTCTGTGCAGGGACTCCACCCTTTGGAGTTTTCAGGAGACACCATTCCCTGCATGTTACTAAAGGTATAAAGTGACTTAGGCTGGCCTAGGCAAGCGTCTGCTTACGTTAAACATTGGTTTAACTTTATATTTTCTCAGGCATACAGAAACATAGCCCTGTAAAAAAAAGTACGGTACTTCTATAATGGGTGTATTTTAGCTTTTTCTCTTCTCCTTTCATCTTTCTTTTTGTCTTTTGAGAAGGTGATTCAAAATCAATAGTTCTGTTTTGAATTTAATCTTGTAAATGTGTCTAGTTTTGTTGATGCAATGTTTGATAAAAGATATTTCTGCTAAGGAAGTCAGTGAAAATATTCTTCAGGGTGATGTTTCAGGCATATCTTTCAAGCCTTGTGTCAACTTGTACTGGACTATAAGCCAGTTTTGAATTGAAATCATATTCTGACTGAAGTAAAAGTGGCAATTTTAAATTATTTTTTTTCTTTCTCATTTTCTCTTGACCACACTTTGCAAAGTCTGTTCACTATTTGTGTATCTTTGTAACACTGACCAATTTTCAAGAAGTTTCTGTGGCAGAGCAGAAGAGCTTGTCTGCTGTCTGGTTCTTGGAAGATCAAGCAGTAACTCGCCCCTTTGCTGAGGAAGAAGTCCCTGGGAATCTCTGTTTTCCTTCTGGTGCTCGTTCATGTTTCTCAGGGTGTTTCAGGGACAGCTGTTCTCAGCCATCTGTTGCACAGTCTGGGATGCTGCTGGAGCACATACGGATTAAGATATGGTGGTTGGGATTCAGGGCTTTGAGTGCCAGCCTGGTGCTGGGCTGGGGAGCGCTGCCTTCAGCACGGCCAGCTGGTGGCTCAGAGCTGGGGGTGAGGGATCAATGGATGCAGCTTTGGATGCAGCAGTCCTGTGTCTGCTTTCCATAAGCTATAGGAGATAATGTGCCTTATCTGGAAAAACTCATTGGCCTTTCCAGACTCGAGGCAAACCCTTGACTTAACTGAGATTAGATTCTACTGCATGTACGTCTATGTGCTCTGTCACAAAGGAACGGCCCTGGGGGGCTGTGGCCGAGTGTTGCTCAGTCTGGTTTTCTGGGGAGAGGTTTGCATTCAGTTGGGAGGAATGAATAGTGTGTCCCAGATTTAGAGCAAGCAGAGGCTGGTTGCTTGTCTGAAGAAACATCAGGTTGCCTACCATGCCTGTCTCAGCCCCAGGGGCTGGAAAAACCTTTGTGAAGACTGAAACTGCTGCCCTACACACAGAGTGTATCATGGGTATTTTCAGTACTGTCTCCTGGGAGAATGATTTGTGTTTCCCTGAGTTGCTTATGTTTTGACAAGGAATGCTGAGATCTCTGAAGGACTGTTCCCGAAACACAGTGCTTAAGACTGACCACAGACTGTGATCACAAGCTGGATCAGGTTAATCTGCCTGATATTGATTCTCCTTTACTCTTACAGCTTTTACTTTTGTTACTTAAGTCCTGGTCCCTCAGTATCTTTTCCTTTCAAGCAAAGTAGCGGCTGCCCTTGCTGACAGGCAGGACTTTCTTGGAGTTTAGAAAAGTTCAGGGAAGTGTTAGACCTATGAAGGATTACCTTAAAAATCAATGAGCCAGTCAGAATAATTGGCATAAATATAGCCAGTGTTTACAGCCACATCTATATGCAGAAGTTATTTTGGGTCACCATGGTATAAATAAAAAAGGCAGAAGTAAAATGTTAACATTCTTTCTGCGTCCTCCAACTCATTTTCCATCTTTATGGCTGCACGTCAGATCAGTTCAAGTAAAACTGGGAGGGAAAAACAGAGAACAGCATTTTAGGTCTGGGGAAACACAGTGGGAATGCCTGGGGTGCAGGTAGCTTGGCTTTGAGCCCAGGGTGAGTTAGTTGGTGCTGAGCTTCCTGCTTTGGTGTCTGGATAACTGCTTGGCTTTGCACTGGCTCTGCTGGGCCAGGCTGGGCTTTGCTAGACTTTGCTGCGGGTATGACCACACCTGAACAGAACAAGCAGCAGGCATGGATGAGGCTGCAGAACAAAGCACATAAAAGAAGAAAGTTGTCTGTCTTGCATGTCTTTTTTTCTGTGTTATTGAAGTGAGTGGGCTCAGGACTTAGAGAGCAAGACACCATCCCAAATATCAGGTTTTGGAGGTAATGCCTAATATTTTAGATGTCCAGATATTCTGAAGTGACATCATATAGTTCTAAATATTTTTTGAAGCTTAGCTTGTTGTTTTGTTGCTTTTTGGGGGGTGTTTTGCTTTGTGGTTTTTTGGGGTTTTTTTGTTGCTGGTTTTTTTTTGTTTCATTGGGTTGTTTTGTTTTTTTTTTTACTTTTGGTGGTAGTGTGCATTTTAAAAGCAAGGTCTTTTGATTTGTTTCCCAGCTAGCGTAAATGTTCCTTTCCACAGTTCTCCAATTCCCTACTGTTCTTCCCTTCCCACTAACAATTTTTGTACCTCCTCCTTTAACTTCTGCTAAAGCTCTGTAAATCAGGTGTTTCATGTTGCTTTCCTTCCCCTCCTTCGCCAAGTTTAATGTAAGTATCTCAGTCGTAGATGTAAGAGCTTGCTGTGACAGATGCTTGAAGGAGCCCTCTTCCCAAGTGCTCCCAGCTTTTGTGGTTCAGCACCATCGGTGCTCTGCCCTGTTCCCCTGTTGTGCAGTTCCCTGTCATTTCACTTTAACAGGAAATAAAAGGAAATTCCTAAAACAGTTGGCCAACTTGCTTGTGAGGTGAAGTGAGGCCATCTCCACTGACACGTGATGAAGATCAAGAGGCAAAGCATGGGCTAGAAGATGGCAGGCTGGAAAAAAGATCAGGATTAGAGATCACATTTTCAGAAGAGTCTGGTAGGAACAGCCATTATGAAAATAATCTAAATTGCTCCATGTGCCCACAGCTTGGATGCTGTGTAGCTCTGGCCAGTGAATCCCAAACTGCCTCCTACTGCTATCATAAAGAACACACATTGGGTTCAAATGATGGTCAGTCAAAATCCATCAAAGTGTACAAATGACTGTCCAGCAGGTTTCAACCCTTGCCAGTCAGACACAGAGTACAGCCACATTAGTTCTTCACAGCAGACTAAATCCTGTAAAATGTCCCCTCCTCCCCTGTCCCTGCTGTGCTGTGAACTGATTGTTTCCCATGGGTTTGAGGGAGGATGTCACTGCTGGCTCTTTAGTCAGCAGGCCAGCTTTTGGATGCATTGTGCCATTCCTTCATTACCTGTCACATCTTCCCTGTCTTGTTTTGAGGGGCCCCCTTGTGCAGCAGGACCCTGGGATCTCTGGCAGGAGGATGGAGGTTTTGCTCCATGCAGCAGCCAGGAGAACAGTAGGAGCACGGCACATGTCTGGCATTTCTTTCCTTTCCCCCACTGGCTGTGTATAATACATCTTGGAAATCCCTGGGCAAGAGCACAGGAGTCCAGCTGACATCTCAGAGTTTGAAAGGTAGTAAGACAAAACATGAGTACTAATAGCTTAAGTAAATTGTGCCTGTAAACTTTTTGGGAAAGAATTACACTGGGGACACAGAACTAGCAATCATCAAGGACTGCTGATGTCTGCACTCTTGCTCTTTGATATGTTGGTGTTTTGACAGCAGTGGCAAATCAGTTCAGGAATCAACACAGGCAAGTGAAGGGTATTACAGTACTGCAGCTGATAACTGAAAAAAAGTCACCAGGAAATATCTTTACGTATTCTCGCAAACATGTCAAAATGTGCTCCATGCTGCAGATCCAGCATCAGCAGAAGCCCTGTCATTGACTGTTACTCTTGCTGGAAAGAAAATCACAGGCAAATTAACTACTGATGTGCACTCTGCAGTCACAGACCTGGTAGGATCTGAATTAATAATGTTACTGAGTTTATAAGGCCTTTGATGCTTAATTTTACATGTGTGGAAATGGTGGTGTGTGGAGCAAACTGGTGGAGAAGTTGGCAGCCAGGATTAGACTCTGTGGGCTGGATTCACATCTGCCTTGCCTGCAAATGCCTAAAAGGTGTTGGAGAGCTGTGGAGAGAGCCTCTGCTACTGAGGGAAAGAAAGCACTTTCAGAGTTCAAATTGTTTACTTCAGACTGGTCTATCTTGGGTGCTGATAAATTCTTACTTTTATTCCTTACTGAAGAAAAAAAAAAAAGTAGATAACTCATTCAAATGGAAAAACCTATATTTATCTATATTTATATTTAATTGCACCCTGTGTGCCCGCAGCTTCCCTGAAAACAATGCCGATTACCAGCTCCTGGGGATTTGAGCCTTTGTCTGACATTTCAGTGAGGAAAAAAATACCTGCAAGCATTTAACTCTGTGAAGAATGCTGAACAGGTTCGTGTATCAAGAAACATCTTTTCTATCACAAATTTGTTGACTAAAAGTAGACTGGTTTGTAAATCTTGGGGGGAAAAAAAAGCACCTGTACACACTCATCCTTCTTGCTCTTCTTCCCCTTTATTGCCCCATAGTTGTGGGGTAAAGGAAAATGGAGCAGGATAGATATCCTCATTAATGCTCTCCTGACTCATATTCCTATTTCCTTTTCCATATTCCTTTTTATGTGTCATCAGAAAGTTGGTATTTTTCTGATAAAACTAGTTTAACCTAACACGTCCCTCTCTTCCTTTCAGAATTTTCCCTCCGTTCGAAAACTGTAATGATTAATGTTCAGAATATACAATATTTGATCCTGGATTTTTGATAAATGTAAGGTTTCTAACTACCTGACCATCCAGAATTGTACCTAGAAGTTTTTCACTTATGGGAAAAGAAAAACTATGGTTTTCCAGCATGACAGCACTTCCTTCAGATTCTGGTGGGTCGTGAGTTCTGAGAAAGGAAAAGCTGACAGCAGTAGGTTTGAGAGATGTTTTAAATTTTCTGTACCTCTGAGCACAATACAGCATGGCTTATTTTAATTAAATCCTGGTTTGCAGTTGCAAGGATAGAAGAAATGGTCCCCATAAAATTTTTTAAGACTCTCTAAAAAGTGTCTTATACAGAGTTTTGCCTGTCCTGTAAAATAAGTTGCATATGTAGAATATACGGCAATCCCATATAAAAAAAGGCTTTATTGGCACTTGTAGTAATGACTTTCATAACTTATTCATGAGTTCACTGCTCATGAGTAATTTGGTCAGCCGAAATACAGGCCAATAAAACTTTTATACCATGCTGTCATGTCTTCTGTTCTTGGGGTGGGGAAATAAACAGGGGCATAGCAGAAACACTTTGTAGGTCCTCTAAGGGAAAAATTAAAATAGCAACTAAATTCAACTGTGATTAAAAGTGATTAGCTGAAGAAGGGCTGATAAAAACCACCAAAAGCAAAGCAAGTGTGTTCTGGCTTTGACCTGATAAAATTGATACCACTTTTTAAAATGTCTGGGGTTATGTGCAGTTTTGGATCAGAGTGCTTGTGACATTTGCTGCATATTCTTGCAGACCCACCCTCATTCTCTCTTTGGGTTTTGTGTTTAGAATGTTGTTTTGGGGTTTTGTTTGTTAGGTTGTTTCTCTCTTTTTTTAATCCTAGTGGGTGGCAGTGGGACAGTTCTGTCACTATAGCTGTATTACACTGGACTTTTTTATGGCCTCTGAAGGCATTCAGGAGGGAACACTTTTATGCAGTTGAAGCAGCTAAATAAGTCCAAAATCCAGCTGTCTGCACACAGAGAAAGTGATCTCTTACAAATCTAGTTTGACACAATTTCCTATTTTTAGCTCTGTGGTACAGTATCACATGACAGAGTGCCCCGAGGGCATCCGCTGCTCCCTCAAAGGAGAAGGGCTCCCACTCCCCGAAGGCAGGCTCGTATTTGCCGTGCTGCTCAAGAAATATAACAAACTCCTGACTAACCTCACATTTTACAACCTTTTAAGTACCTGAGCTTGCAAGTAGTGAATTGATTACCACCTATTTCATTTCTCTACCAGTTTAAACCAGATATTCCTCATGCTTGAGCTTGCTTCTCTAACTTTTTCTTTGAAGCAGCATCTCATGTGCATGTTGTCCAACCCAGAGCAGGGTGGGTGTCTCCCCTGCCTGCCCCTCCCAGACATTTCTTAGGCAGAGGCTCTTCCTTTGACGTGGAGAGCACAATCAGGCACCAGGTGCATTTATAAGGAGGATATCGTCCCTTTAGCACCTTGGCAAAGCAGCACAGCTCAGAGGAGCGTGGTACTGCTGACTCCATACATAAAACTGAGAAAGGGTGCCAAGAGGTAGGGGCTCTTTGGCAGAACTGGCAGAAAGGAAAGCTGGTTGCACATGTGCTTTTCCAAAGTACAAAAGACCTTCCTTCCCCAGCAAATAAAGGGAACTTTTCAGCCTGGGTAAATGGAGGAGGATTTTTGCTTAACGAGCTGAATGGCACTGCCTCTTTTTTTTTTTTTTTGGCTATTGAGCAAAACCTGACCTGAAGCTGTTCTCTTGGAGTGCCTGATATTCACCACGCTGGATGCAAGGCCAGGCTGTAGAGGAGATAAAAAGCAGTGGTGTGAGGGTATGGAAATGTGCAGCTGTAAGGAATTTACCAGAAATTCTGTGAATAGAATTCTGTGATTATGTGGGGTCACATAATGCAGGTTCTGATTGAAGACAAACCTTGAGGTGAGTACGCCCTCCAAAACAAAAGCAGTAAAGATACTTCCCAACTGAAATGCTTTAATGCTACTTCAGTAACCCAGGAGGGTCACCAAAAGGGTCTGGCTCAATAAAGCAGGATTCTAAGCCTTTGTAAGGCTCTCCCACTCTTCAGATTGGCAGTTCCAACTCCTAACAGTGTTGCCCATAGAGCCCTGAGTGCACTTGTGATGAGAGTTGGAGAGATTTGTAAGTTTAAGGCTGTTTTCTGGGTATTCTAGGTGTTGAAAATGGTGTCTGGTATTTACAATCTTGTTAGAGTGGGCTCATTTTATTCGAACAATTTTTCAGCAAAGGAGACCTTGTCACCCGTGGTTCCTAGAATTATTATACAAATACATACACACATCTACTGTTCCTAGTCATTTTTTTTTCCCCTCACAGAGCTATCATTAACCTTTGCAATTTACAGTGGCTCTAGCAGAAACTGTGTACATCATGTCCCAATTTTACTGCAATCTGAAGCAGATAAAATTGTGCAGCAGACAGTTTGTGTACGTATACACACCACCACATCCTATGAGTTAAAGCACAGAGATTTCAAGCATTATGGGAGCTCTTCCTTAAGGCAGTATTTTAAAGGACTGCTTAATTTATTTTCTCTTGATTCTCCCTGCTGAGGAAATGTGTGTATCCCTCACGCCTTGCGTGCAGTTATAGCTACTGCACTTAACAAGGTAGGAGGTCCCATCAATTATATTTCCCAATGCATCCACATGAATGCTGCAACACTCAGACTTCTGCACCCCGCTGCCAGCACGGGAAGTTGATTGTCAGTCCTCCAACTATTCAAGTGTCATTTGCAGGTTAAAGTGACTGTAAATTAATTATGTCTTTCTGGAAGATGGGGGGGGGAGTGGATAAAAATTCCTAGGTTGCATAACTCGTGACAGCTCTCTGCTGTCTGCAAGAAAGGTTATTAATTTTCACCTCCTTGCCTTTCCTCCCCACCTCTTCTGCAGCTCAGTAATGAGGATACTACTTTTAGCAGCAAAGTGGCTGTCCTGTTAATTTTGTTGCATAGGGGAGGTTTTTCCTTTGTTCCTCTGAATATTTAGTTTTTTTATAAATGGTTGAGGGAAGTATCATTTGAATGATAGCTTTGTGACTTGTGGCTCTCTGGGAATGAAGGATGGGGGAGGTGAGTTTTCCTGGAATCTTCTGCTGGTATCCTGGGCAGAGATTACACACAGGTTTACCTCCAAGCAAACCTCATCCTTTATTTCCCACTGTTTTTTCCTCCTTATTGGCAACAAAACACTTCTCTAAATAATGCAACTGTGAGATCCACAGGGAGAAAATGTCTTGTCTCTAATGGCTTCCCATGTGACAGGAAGGAACCATGGACTAGTTTTAATTGTGTTACTGGTCATGGTTCTCTTAGCAAAACTCCCTTGTTATATACAGCTCTTCTTCAAGCTGTAGAAAAACCCTCTAGGCTAGGCAGCTGGAGCCTAAGGACTATCAGGACCTACAAACCCCTCAAAAGTCCTTACTTCTCCTTCAGCTGCTGCTCTGAGAAACCACAAGCCATGTTTAACAGGACCAGTGTATATCATGTGTTGGGTGTACAGCAGTGTGGACGTTTGAGAGTGCATTCAATGAGTAGTTCATCTGCTGGCAGGATAGACAGGGTAGGACATTTCCACAATGCTCAGTGAAATGTGGTATTATTAAATTATTTTTCAAAAAAATAGCTCAGTTCACTAAAGAATGCCTGGTCCTTTCTGAAAATCAGGCCTAGCTCACTAAGTCATTGCTGAAAAGGAGTACTTGCTCTTTAAACACACCTTCATGGAAAAAATGCCCTGAGGTGAACATTAAGATACTGGAAAAAATAACAAGATCATTTTTATTGTCACTGTCAGTAAGTTATTAAGGATACTTCAGTGGTGCAAGGAGACCAGTTCTTTCAGTGTTTGATATAAACCATGTTTATTTATTAGCAATCACATCTGTGGAGAGAACTGTCCCCTCCCCTCACCCACATGGCTCTGTTTGGCTGTAGTCTGCATACCATGAATTATGGATGGGGTAATAATAAAGTTCGTTATTAACAACTTCTTGCAGAATTGAAGTTTCTCTTCCAGAAACACTGCAAGTTTTGTGCATATCCTTCAGCTGTTACAAATGCTTCTCAGCTGGTGTTTATATCATCGATAGAAGAGACTGCTGGAAAATGTGGAACTTTCTGTAAAAACTTCAGCTGAAAATATTTTTTGTTTTCAGCTGCAAATCAAAACCTGATATATTCCAGGAGCAAATGAAAAAATATTTTAATTCTGAATTACCACTGTGTTTCCTCTGGGGAGATGATTTAAGTGCCTCGTGTTTGTCTGTGCCATCCTCAGATTCTATATTCAATAATGCATCATGATTTTTCTCTTGTGATGGGACTTAGTGGAGTGTGGTGCTAGAAGTGTGAACATAATTTAATGGCAGATAAAGAAGAGAAAGGAGGGAAAGACACATTCATTTTCTGTGAAGTATTGGGGGTTTTTTTCACGTGGAGATATTTTGCTGTTTGTAATTTTGATAAGAAAGTGAACTTTCCAAAGCAAGTAATACTTTATCATTATATATATATTTGAAAAAGTGCTTAGTTAAAAACTCAATATGAAAAAGTGTTGACCTATCACAGCACCCAAGAACACCAAGCTGTGTAACTACTGTCAGTATGCAGAACGCATCTTTTGGTCTTAATGCATATGCATGAGAAAATTATCCTGTGAGAGGCATACAGTGAAGAAATCTTGATTGCTTTCTGCTGTTATTTATATATTTAAATTAGAATTTTAGAATTAGTATATGCGGAAAACAAAGGAGTTATTTAGGACTTACCAAAACGTTATGATAATACTCTTATTACTAATAATTAATGTGCTGCAAATCTGATACAACTTGATAAAAGTCACTTAATTTAAACCAGTATGAAAAAGTGGAGTAACAGACATTTAAATAAATTTTTTAACACTTTTGGTGTAACGAAGAGATTCTCTTAAGTTGCATTTTCTTGGATAGAAATGCTGTTACAGTAGGCTGAACAAAAGATGTTTGATCTGGTGTCAGTCTGTATCTGGTTCTGGTGTTGGACAGAGGAAGCTGTTCTGTGCTGACAACCTTTGTAATTAATGGCAACAAAACCTTTGAGTGCCATGGGGCTTAGATGGGGATCCAAAATGTGCCCTGAGTCTCCAGGCAGAGTCCTGCTCTGACAAGCAAGTTGCAAAAACGGATATGAATGTAGAAAACGTCTGCTTTGTAAGACTCCAACAGGAAATCCTTGATTGTCCCTATTTATTGCAGAGCAGTACAGCTACTGTACTCTCAGTACCAATGTGAGCTTTTTTGCTGCTATTTTAACTCTTTCTTCTGCTGCACTTTCTCCTCTCACTTAGATGGATTTAGTCACTTCAGGAGGGTTTCTTTCGAAACCTTTAATCATAATTAAGCAAATTGATTTATACGTAGCACTTGTAATCATATTCAAGTGGATGCAAGAAGGGCTTGGAAAGGACATTCAAAAGTGCCAGAAAACTGCAGGCTACAGGCACTGGGTGATGACTTAGGCACTGCTGAATAAATCAGTCTCTGACACTGTAAAATCAATTTTGCTTCATGTTGTTCATCAAACAATTATTATAAAGAATCTGATTTCAAAGCTATAAAATCAATTCTGGCTCATGTTGTTTTGTAAGGCGATTAATACCAACGATGTGACTTCAAATGTCTGCTGTCACGTGAGCCACTGCATGGCCAGCCTTAAAAACACCAACGAGCCCTGATGGCCTGAGCTCAGCTGCCAGGTGAGGTAGCACAAGAGGTGGTGTTTTAGCTACTGATGAGGCTAAAGAAGGGATGTAGCAAATATGAGGGTGGCAATCAAAGCGAGCTTCATTGCTTCTATTCCCACTCCGAGAGGAAGTTTTGCCCAACAGACTCTGCCGTGGGCTCTGTAGCTCCAGGCCCTCCTTGGAGACTTGGCTCATAATTTCTTATTTCTGTGCAACCTAGACACTGTTCAAATAGTTTCTTTAGGATGTGTTAGCAGAGGTAATATTTGAGGAAAGACAGTATCCTTGCCTTTGGAGAGTGAAATGGATACAAATCAGGAAAAGGAATTCAGAAGAGTTTGTGGATGCTGAATAGAAATGCTTACATAAGGCTGATGGAGGTAAACAAAAAGGATGAAATATTTAATTTTGAGACAGATCTAATTTTGTCTTTCTCAGCCATAGCAGTGACCCATTAACAGACACTTTCTGTGGGAGGGTAACATGAAGGATATACATCTAACAGACTGTAAAGGGAAAATTCATGGAGGCAGAGGGCTGAGTGAAGCTTTTTACACGAAACTTTTCCACAAAATATGCAAACTTGATAACAATAAAAGATTTTGCTAATACTTTCTGAACTCAGTAATTTTGTTTTTCTATTTCTGAAAGATTCAAACTCTAGTCTCGGCATTTAAAAGACTTTATTGACTTGTGGGGTTTACATGACTTTAAATTAGAAAATGTTTTGAGTAATATTTTAAAATATAGGAAGTAAAAGAAATAATACAATAGAAAAAACAGTATGATACAGTGTTTTATCTTTTACAATGATAAATTCAGCACGGATACAAAGACCATTTTCTTTCACTGTGGTATAGCTGGTTTCAGGTTTTGTAGGTGACTACAGACTCTGTCAAATTATATTTGTTGCTCTAGGAGCCAATATAATAGTAATAAGTAATCAGGAAGATGGAAAATTAAAGTCTCCGTGGAAAATGCTGAAAGGAGAGCGCTACCACACCTGTGGCCGTGTAGTGCATGTAGATACCACATCACAAAAACCTCACCAAGTGTAAAAGGTGTCGGTAGGCAGGTGCAGGAAAAAAATGAAAAAGGGATAAAGCAGATCTGCCACTGAAAGCACAGAGCACGCTCCAAAGGCTTTTTAGGCATGATGACAACGTGGCAGTGGAAGATCCTCGGACACTGCTGTGGGCTGAGGCTGATTTCACTGGCTCTTGGAGAGGGTGTGGGCAGGACACCAGCTGGAAAGCTGGGATAAAGGAGGAGGGGAAAAAAGCTCCCATAATGAGAGAATGCTATGCCAGGTAGAGCTGACACGATGGGCAGGTCAGAGCTGCTCTTACCAAAGGACTGGACTTCAAGGCAGAATTTTAGTGCAACATGTCCTTGGGGGGCATCAGGCACTGGAACAGCTCCCCAGGGCAGTGGTCACAGCTCCAAGCTGGCTGAGTTCAAGAAGCGTTTGGACAATGCCCTCGGGCACATAGGGTGACTCTTGGGGTGTCCTGTGCAGGGCCAGGAGTAGGACTCAATGACCCTTGTGGGTTCCTTCCAACTCCATTGATTCTGTGATTGTCAAACAGCTTTTAGGGACCTGTGCCCTGTGCAGATGCAGGTGGTGGCACGTGTAATTTCAGGCCATGTTCAGCAGAGCTGGGAGTAGGGCTGCTGGCACTGGTGGCTGGGGTGTTGGTGTGGGATCCCTGAGACGTGGGGAGCCCTGTCCTGAACAAGCCCCATTCCCACTGCCTCAGCAGGGAGCTCTGCACAGAGAGCTCGATGTTCTGGAAGAAGCAGGTCTGTGTATTGGCCGATCAAAAGTGTAGACAACACAGATTTGCTGCTTTCTTGTATTTAGAAATGCATGTATTTCTACTTACATTACCTAATCTGCATGAGGTTTGGGGATTCATAGCATGATCTCCCATTGACTGCTGTTCTGGATATATTTATAGTAAAAATTCCCCAGTAAAATATAAATTAATTATCATTTATATTGCAGTATTATCCTTGATCCCCCAAGGCTGCTAGTTCTGCACAAATTTATACTGCAAAAAGTGCTTCGTTCTCAAAGAGGTTACTCTTATTATATGTAATTCTGTAAGATGAAGAATGTCTAAAGAGGCATTATCTCCATTATTTTCTCACTCTTGTTTCAGATGGGAAGCCTGAAGTAGAATAATTTTTTTTTTTTTCACGGGTCTCATAGAATTTCATACAGGAGACTGGGAAGTCAGCCAAAAATACTTCAGATTGCAGACCATATCCATAAACAATCACTTATTTTAACAGTCCCCATAGGTACTGATACTGAGTATCTGTAAATATATACGCAAATAGCAATAAAATGGTGCAGTAGCTGGAGTAAAGAGATTACAGTGTTTTAATCTGCAAGTCTAGAATCTAAAATGTGCTTTCTGGCATTTCACTAGTATTAAAGTTCAAGCTAAAAGTTCAAGTTATCTTTCCTGGGTTGAGATCTATACTCATGAATACGTTCTACCTGAAGCTAAAACCTGAGCCCTGCAGAAATAGATTACGTTTCTTAATTTAGCAGTCTTTCAAACTCTTGATATATATGCACAATACATAGACTATCCTGAAAGCATTTGAAAAGGTAGCAGCTGGTGATATGGAAAATTTTGTTTTGAGATGCTGCCGTGGTTTTTACTAATTACTATTAAATGCACTGGAGATCCTGGCTTCAGGGTAACATCCTGTTTTGCTGAGGGACTGCAGTCCTGCTGCAGGGAAGCAGGGGAGTCCCTGTCCTGAGCACTTCACGCCATTCAGCAGTGAAACGGGTCCCAGGGGGTTGTTCTCTGCTTCCAGCAGGCTTTGGGCTGTGGCATCCCTGCACCTCTTGGGTTGTGGCTGGTCTAGAAAGCTGCACAAGAGGGGATGGGAGCTCTGCTTATCTGAGGATTTCAGTTAAAAATAAATGATACCTTTCCTACCTACTTCCAGTAGCCACAGGAAAGCGTAAAGCCCCGGGTTTCAGCCTAATCATAGCAACATCTGTAATGAAGAATGGGGACAGCCTGTGCTGTAGAAAACTTGGATCTCAGTCTGTTTTCTACACCACAAGTCGGTGTCTTGCTTATAGCTGAGCTGATTAAACAGCACCCATCCATTCTAACAGATCCTCAGTAAGAGTTTCAGTGAAGTCAGTATGAGTAATAAATTCCAGGTGTGACTCAGGTGGAGATGTGTGTGTTTCTGAAAGCCAGCGAACTTCTGGCTTACAATTTTTCTTCAAGGGATTTCAAATGTGGAGTGTTTATTTTGCTGGCAGGGCAAGGCTCTTAAAGACTTGCTCCAGGTTTCAGTTAATGAATTCCTAATTGAAGAGAATCTTGGCATGATGCAAAATGAGAGTTACAGTAAAGCCCTCTGCTGAAGTTTCTAGCATCCTGGCAGTACTTAATTTCAAATAATACAACCTATTTCATGCTTATACAGTAGTTATCTTTTTACTTTGGGGTTTTCCTCAAGTAATATATGAAAGAAATTAATATTATAATTGAGGTATCTGTCAAGAGAAGTTAGAGTATGCAGAGAAATAAACTATATCAATCATCACATTCCTGTGGCCTGAAAGAAAACTCTCAAGTCCCTAATACCAGATAGAAAAAACTGAGGTTTCTGCTGAACAGAAACTCTTGTTTCAGCTAATTTTCCCAAATAAAGCTCTATATCTGGAGGGCTTTAACGTAATCCATCTGAGTAGTGAGTCGATTTGTAACTTTGAAAAATTGTTAATGAGAAAAAGGGGAACCACCAGCAATGCAGCTGATGGTGATTAAAGGTGCAGGTATTGAAAACTGAGTATCTGAAGGCCTCAGAGCTTCCCTGACTCCGACCTGCCAGTGCCAGGGAATCAGTGTCCAGTGAATGTGCTGGAATTCAAGCACAGCCCTCTCCGTGTGCTGGACTGCAGCCAGCCAGCAGCTGCTGGACTGGAGGGCTCTTGTGCCTTCCAGCCCTTTAGGAAGAGCTGCCATCCTTGGTGTTAGAGACTTGGCTAGGGCTAATTTTAGGAGTTTGATGAACCATGGTTTTCCTTTCATTTGCTCGTAGGAGTTGTAAATTGCTAATGATCTGCAGCAGAAATTAATTATTGCTAATTATTCCCTTTCAGCCAGAGCTCAAATCTTCTTTTAGCACAGTGTGTGGATGCAGGTTAAATGAAGTCCAAATCCCATTCCCTTTTCTGTCCTTGAAATTAAGCAGCAATTCCTGATTGTTCTTCACATCCAGACTGGCTCATGCAGGAATGCACAGGAAGGATGTTCCTCATGTTTTCAGAGGCAGAGAGGATGTCTGTAAATAAAATCCCATTTTAAAGCCTAAAATGGGACTAAGGTTTTTCTTTTATCACAGGTTCACTCTTTCTTCTAGGGCTTTGAGCAGAACAGGGTGACACTGATATCTCTTCCAAATACACATACTGAGGAAGATTCTATTTCTGAGGAGAACAGTGCATCTGACTTCATGTCAGTGAAGGTCACGATAGTGTGTCCTATGCAAAATGATGATTTTTTTCCTATGCATTCTGCGTGCAAACAGTTGAAAAATACAACTTTCAAAATTTAAAAGATGGAAATTATGTATATAAAGTGACTCCAGGATAACTGGTGTTGAAGTGGTAAGGCCAACTAAATGAACTGTCAACCAGTCTGTGGTTACCTTACCTAAGTGGATGTGTTGCTTTAACCAACACAGAGAGTGCATTGCAGCTATATATCACCACTGCCTCACTCATCTGGAGGTGGATAGGGAAGTACAAAAACAACTGCCAGCAAACCACAGAATTTTCAGGGGACAAAGAGCAGTCAGAGTATGAGGGATTTTTCCCCACCCTGACACAAAGTTCCTGCCATGTGGTGTTGTAGTGAACCCCTCCACTCAGGCTGGCACAGTGATGCTCCCCGATGTCTCACCTGGAAACAAGTCAGCTCTAAAGGCACTTAGGAAGTTTGCTGGCAGGAAAGCAAGTGCCTCAATTTCTGTGTTTCATCACACACACAACTGCCTGAGTACTGAGCTACACAGTTGTGTGTGATGGCAGAGCCCTCCCAGCAGTGAAAGTGGCATTTTCTGGGGCAGGCCAGCACAGCAGGCTCTCGTCACACAAAGCAGCCCTGAGCTGCTCTCCTTTCACTTAATAGTCCAGAGCTTAAAGGAATCTGCAAAGGAGATTTGAATTTCATCTCATCTCTGACTCAGAGCTGTTATTTCAGCCAAAATAAGGCAGTGATCTTTAAGACAGGAAGAGTTCAGGTGGTTTTCTTAGTTTGTGGTAGAAGCAGCATGTGATTCAGTGAGTATCTCTGCAGAGGAAAGCTAAGGACACCAAAAGCCCCAGTTTTAGGTGTTGTTATTTTAAAACAGTCCCCCTGTCGAATGTAGCCTCCTGTTGACTTTAAACCATCAGATGAGAGGCTGCTTCTGCTTCTTTCACCTGTACCTGACCTGTCCTCACACAACTCCTGTGATGTCATTCATTCACTGGTGGGAATTGTAATAATTTTGTCTGCATTGCATTTGAAGCTGCAGGTTAAAAATAATTTCTCCAGCAAATCTCATCCTTTTGACAGAAACTACATAGCTAGAATATTCATTTACAGAAAGGGACAGCATTATTATCCGAACAGTGACGGTGAGTGCTGTTAATTCCCACATGCTGCTTAGTGACACAAATCTGTTCTAAAGAATAGGTGTTGCTGTGGAGCCAACTTTTCTTTGCCTCACCATGTATCTCTGTTATAAACCACACAGAAAATGGAGCATGCACTGGTCCTCAGCTTCATCTCTTGTAGTGTGGGAGGTGCAGGAACTAATCTCTTCATCAGAGGGTTCTTGGGGAGAGTAGTGGGCTTTTCCCTGCCCTGTGTCACAGAAGGGATGATGGCTTAGGCTGGTGACAATTAGGTGTGTGCTGGACATTTCCTCTGCTCCTCCAGCACCTGCCACTCCTCTAGGAGGACCCCACGTGTTGTCCCTCCTCTGAGCTGAGCAGAAGAGAGACGCTGTACGTAAGCAGGTACCTTGAGAGCTCATCTGCAGACTTTATTACAACAATTACTAAGGATCATTTGACTGTAAATGCTGGTTCCCTCTTGCTATGAATCAATGTCATTAACCTCAGCAGCATCGACGTGTTCTCCCTTTGCATTTCAAGCAGTTTAATAAACAAGTGAAGAGCTAAGAGCCTGTTCTGCATGCTGTGATATAGTCCTGCCTTACTGGTTCTGGATAAACACAGTGACACTTCATTGTACTCTGAGATTTATGATGGAACTACAGTGTGGGAGAGAAGAGGAAAGAGAGGCTTTTGCTGAGATGTGCAGATAAAAAAGCAGGGCTTGACAGAGAAATGGGAGTAACACGTGCTCAGCTGAAGAGCAGGTAGCTGACAATGAGCTGACATGTGCTAGGTAAGAATCACTTTCAATTCCTTCTGCCATGTCACTGGGATTCTCAATGACTGAATAATTCTGAGAACAATCAGTATATTCAAGGGAAAAGAGGAAAACAAAGAAGAAAAAAAAAAGCAGATTCATGAAAGTTGTTCTTTTTGATGTGTATTTTTTATGTGATCATAGTTAAGAGCACATACTTGAATCACACCAAAGTATAGTTCTGTGGGTTATGAGGTCCTTGACTATTTTATGACACTCTTTAATGATTAAAAAGACCCGAAACAAATGAAAAAAAAACTATCTGACGAAACAGTGGAGTCATCCAGAAATCCAGTTTCTGACTGTATAAAATGACTTAGAAGTCTCTCTTCCTCCCTTTTCCAAGATCTTGAACATCCTTTGTTTTAATTATTTCTTGGCCAGCAGTCCCCCTCCAGTGGTACAGGCCAGAGATTTCCACGAGGCTCTCAGGCATTTTCTGGAACAGTATCCCTGTGACCAGTCCAAGCTGAGGAAATGATGTTACAAGCAGAGCTGTCACTGCCCAGGATTTCTGCTTGCTACAGGAAGGGTTGGACATCTCTGCCTTGGGGCGTCACAGCTCAGCTGGCAGGTGTGGGGAGGGCAACATGCAGCCCCTGGGAGCGGGCACTGGACATTGTGGGTCAGTGCCACTGGCCAGCTGACTCTCACAGCAATGCCAGGACCTCTGCCAGGCAGCAGAGTCCTGTGATGTCAGCCAGAAATCTGTGAGGACCGAGAACAACCTGCTCTTCATTACCTGGCGGCTCCTGGGGGAATGGGAAGCAGATGTGACAAGCACAGCAGAGGACACTGGGCTCCTCCACCCTGCAGCTGGCTGGAGGGGCAGCCAAACCTCCCAGCAGAGAACAGGCACCAGCTTTGGAGCTGTCTAAACCAGGAGGTGTGGAAAACAATGTCCTTCCTAGGAAACGTGAGGCACTTCACTGAGCCTCTAAGTGGCGGGATCTGAGTCTGCATGTCCCCAGCGGGGAGCAGCCTTTGTGAACGGAGTCCCTCCGTGGAGCAGCCATAAAGAGGGTGCCCAGATGCCATCTGGAAAACCTGCCTGTTTCAGTGCCTGTGCACCAAGCATTCTGGAGCTTGACAAGACACCAAAGGGCTTGGCAGCTTCGTGTTTCCTAATTCCTAACATATGTAGAACTTCAGCTGCGACACAATCAATTTAAGCCATTAGTGGGAGTTGGATCCAGGCCTACCCAGAGCCGACTGGCCTATATTTTGTGTTTTAGGAATGCAGAGTATTCTGCTGCTTCTGAACGGAGGCTGCAAGGGAATAATCTGCCTCTGGGTGTACCTCCTCAGCCAGCTTTAAGCAGACCTGCTGCTGGGTGAAGTACCCCCCATTCTCATGCACATGGGCACTCTCAGGAGCCCACTCAGGAGTCAGAACTGTGCAGGCACAGGCCCTCTGAAAAATATCAGATAGGGAGGTATTTTCAAGTAGACTGGGCTTGGAAATACCTCCCTGTCTGAAAAGGCATATTCCTTTGTCTCTTTTATCTTTTTTCCCCTTTTAAAGCATGTTCATTCAGGTCCCACGCAAAGACCTTTTGAATAACCTCCTGTTAGCTTCTGTTTCATGAATGTGAATGTATTTGCACCAAGTTTTGCACATGCATCTTCACAAAATCATGGCCTTTAAAATCAGCAGATGGGGTCTGGAGCCTTAAACATCCTCATGTGTGTTGAAGAATTTCAGTTCAATTTGGGTTTTTGAACGATATTTCATATTCTGAATTAACAGATATAAATAGTTTTTGAAGTAAATGCTCCTCAGTTTTAGACCTTTCAGCCAGTTTTATTTTACTTAGTCTATATAAATATATATATATTAGATGTATTTATAGAATAAGTAGCTCTAACACCTGAGGAGTATTTAAATCAAAATGAATAATTTATACAGATTTTCTACTTTAGACTTCATTAGAAAATAATAATTTTCTTTACCAATTTGGTGTCTTGTACTGCTTTTATGTAACTATACAGATTGAGTTGGAAGAAAAGATAAGAACAACAAAACCCCTCTGTGAGTATCTCAATTTTTAGTCAATCTATACTGATTAGTTGTGTTTGGCCAGATGTGTAATATGACATTGTTCTTCTCCTGTGACTGGATGAATGCACAGATAATCATGATATGAATCATTACACTTGCAAAGCTAAAGCCATTTTCTACCATAATGCTCCCTTGAGCATATTTTATAGAGATGAATTGCTGAAAGGTACTATTTTTGAGTAGGCTGGCCATTTTTAGGTGTCTCCCTTGAACAGCTTTAGAAATTATTTGCACCTGATTTCCAATGGAGCCGAGGAGCTGGGGCTGGGAATGGGTGTTGCTCATCTGAGCTGATGGAATAGAAGGTGATCAGGTGGGAGGAGAGGGCCCAGCTGCCCCATCCCATTCCCCTCTTACAGCCTGGACACCGACCTGCTCCAGAGGGGCTCCCAAATTGTGTGTGGGAGGCTGTTTTTGTAGCAGTGCTTACCCTTCTGCCAGCAGAGGCACAGTTTAGGGAGTGATTTCCTACTGACTTCCTCATGGAGCGGGGGATGCTGGCACTGAAGGTTCCTATTTCCTCAGTGCTTTCTCCCTGAATTGTCTTCAGTTTAGAGGCCCTCTGTCATATTTTTGGGGATGGGTTTACCCTGGTGAGCAGCCAAGCTGATGGCCTGAGCAAGCTAAGCTTGGACAAGTTTGCACATGGACGAGAGGATGCAGGAATTGGAGGGGTAGATGGACTTGGACTGGAGCTCATGAGGATCAGGCCTGTTTCAGATGCTGTCCCTGGTTTCTTGTGTTACAGCAGGCTTGTGTTGAGGATTAGAGCTTTCCTCCTCTCAGCCTGCCTGGTGTGTCTGTCTGTCTGTCTGCCTGCATGGTCAGAGGTGGCTTTAATAGAAATTATTGAGGTAGAGCACTTGGTGCAACTGAGACCCAACATCACAAGGTGTCATTAGTCCCCATAGCATGAATGGCCAAAACAAAGCACAAGTTAATGCAGGGAGAGGGACACGCATAAAATTATGGTGCTGATAGCCCTGTGCTGGTAAAGATTAACATCTCATAGATCTCCTTGAAAGCAGAGAGAAATTCTAGCTCTCGTAAATTATTTGTCATTACAACAGCACCTTATTGCTGTATTTAAAAAAACAAAAAGAGGGATGATAATTAGTTGACATGTAATGTCATGTATAATAGATGATGAGTTTGAGGGTTTATGGTGCCTAGAGGAAAGAGATGTGAAAGGGTTTGTCTGTGATTACATACAGTGGTGAAGTCATCACCTCAGGGTTTAGCCCAAAGAACAACGTCAGGAAACCAAGCACTTGAATTAATACCACAGAAGTGGATTAAGGCTTTTGGAGACCTCAAAGAGAGTCAGATGCCTTAACCACCTAGGGATTTAATGCCAAGTAAAGAACTTGTGGGTTTAAAAAAGAATCCTTCTCTGATCAGGGAGCTGGAGAGAGAGTGCATAGTGAGAACTTTCCTCTCAGCACCCCAAGCTCTGCAGAAATCTAATGGTGAGCACAGCAGGAGAGTTTCTCTGGGTGGAGAACGTCCTGGCTGAGAGCAGACCAGCACAAAGGAGTCCAAGGCACTGATTAGAAGGCTCTTCCTCTGCCTTTCATGAAGAACAGCAAAAGGGAAAAATAATTTAAAAACCTCAAGAACTAGAGGTAGCAAATTAAATTACTGTTGGAAAAAAAATAGTTGCTGGTAGAAGTGTGAAGTGTTGATCTTATGTATTTTTTGCACATTGTAGAGATCCTTAAAGGCTGTCAGCATTTTAATTAAATATGACAGCTTGACAAAAGGAGCAGCTAGGTGTGAAATGCATATACTGCTGGAGGGGAGCTTTCTGCGCAACAGTGACCTGGAATTGGGAAGTCGCTGACTGTGACCTTCGCTGTGCTTTGAGGAGCAGCCAGAGCTGCAGGCAGGGTTGTCAACTGTGCAGTCCCCAAAAGTGACACACCACATTCATTACTGCATGAGTCAGGCACGGTGAGAGCGCTGCCACTGCTGCTTGCTGCTGCTCCTGCTTGCTGGCTCAAGCAGAGAAAAGAGCTGACCCTTCCCCTTGACACGCAAGCTTGGTTTCCTCCTGGTGTGATGGACCAGTCTGGAAAAGCAGTGAGAAACTGCATTTTTTCGCCTTCTTTCTGTTGGGGGGAAAAAAAAATCAATCGTAGTTGCAGGATTCTGACACTTAATCTTATTATTATCATCAGAGACCAGCCGTAAGTGTAGCCTGTAACGAAGCTCTTTCTACCATTACACGACTTTTCCATTAACTGCTCCCTCCAGTGAAAGGCTCCCCAGCTCAGTAACACTTTGCTGCATTTCAGGCATCTCTATCATTAATTAATTTGCTATTCACTGTAATAAATCCCATCACAATTAATTTATTTAGCACAATACGGATATTTCGTGTCTTCTGATTATGCGTCCTTGACGCTCTCAAGGATTTCCCTGCTGTTAGGACACAGCACCCTCTGATATCCTGATGCAGCAGATCCCGACCTGTACTCTATCAGCAGCTGCTGAGCTTTAAAGGCCCCTTCCAGTGTAACTTATTCTGTGAGTCTAGGATTACTTTTTTTGTGACTCTTGGAAGCTGCAAAGACCGCAGCCAGGCAGACCTTGTCAGAGCTGAGCATCCTCTGCCTCATGAAACTCCTGTGCTAGCCAGTGTTCAGACCCTTACAGCCACTGCCGAAACTTCTGTGAGCAGTACATTAAATCTACTTTCATGATACGTTACACAGTAGAAACGTTATCTTTCATGTAATTTATGAAGCAAAATTGGTTTTAAATTCAGAGAAAAATCTGGATTCTTCAAGAATAGTAGTTTGTACGTTAACTTGTAGCTCAGCTGGGTCACTGCTGTGAAAGCTATTTTAGGTAAGAACTTCTATTCAGAGAGGAGTGCATGCTCATTTATATCCTGAGAAGGAAGGAGGGGAAGATTCTCTGTACAGGAAAATTTAATAGTCATTGTATTGAAGTGAATGTAAATTGAGGTCTACATCATGGTGCATACTTCAGAGTAGTTGAAGAGTTCAACAATTCCTCACAACCACATAGTAATTGATCATTCATTACTATCCCAGTGGATTTCTAGCACTCATTCTGCCATAATTTGTGACTCTCATATCCTTAAGCATAAACAGTCATCAATGTACAAAGACCTGAAACAAACAGCCTTTGAAAGGACCGAATTAAACATCAGGTATCAGTAACATTATGATTCAGTGATGCTTATTACTGAGCAATAAGTATGTGGTTTTGTTCCCCTACATCTACATATAAACAGGGTGATTAATGACAAAATCAAATGTTACCATTCTATTCATGCACTAACACTCATACCTACAGCAGCTTAGGATTTGTTGCTAAAACTCAGAAAGCTGTGCAACAGAGACATCTCCTCCTGCGGTGCTAGTGCCATGGAGATGAGGTGGATGGGGATGGGAAATGCACTGGGAGCTTTGCCAGTGGAGTTCAAGGTAGGCTGTGAACTCCACTGGGTGTGGAGACCCTGGGGAAGCTGTGCCAGTGCCACTGGAATCAGCAGGAACACTCCTGCAAAGCTTGAGTCGATTTGGCCCATAAAGCCCCACAGCCATTTCAGAAACTTGTACAGAAGTGAATAACACTGTAAACCCAGCGTGGGCAGAGTCAAAACAAAATGTGTGTGCAGCAGGGCGATCAATAAATGTGCTGCAACAGGGCTTGACAACTTAGCTGGTCATTTTCTGACTTCCTACTGTTGAGAGAATTTTTTGGGGAAAAAACCCCACAAAATACCCCTTTTCCAAAACTGAAAGTAGATTCAACCTTCTAGTAAAAAAATGTGCTATTTCAACCATGTCAGCTTTCAAATAGCTTCAGGTTATGAATTTACCAGGTTCATTGCATTTTATTCTATTTGTGTAATGTGTGGCTGTGCAGTTGAATAGCCAACCATTATCTAGCAGTGTTAGGGTATGTAAAATAAACACTGTTTAATGCCAGTTGTTGTCATGAGCACAGGTATGGTGTGAGCTACAATTGCTGTCCCCTGTGGTGAAAGAACACCAGAAATCAATCACAGGCTGTCATTAGCCTGACATGAACTCTAAAAGCCATAAATCCACCCCCACTGGTGTTTTACTCTTCTAAATCCTCTATTTCCCAGGTTAAACACACTTCACCATGCTTTGTGAGATGGGACTTCCTCTCAGTGTGGAGAGAGAAGAAATGAGAGTGGTTAAATCCTCAGACTGAAACTTAACATATTCCCTTCAACTTTTAACTTCTGAAAGTCATTTCTGTTCACTCCTGCTGTGAAAGCAAAGTTGAGCCTTTTAGAAACTCTGTTTTTAAAATAAAGCATTGTTATTGGAACAGTAATATTTGAAAATAAAATCCATTCACTTTGTCAGAAATCGAAAGAACTTCTGAAATGTTGACATGTGTGTGTAGACATCTGAAAATACTGTGCTGCTGTCTTCTTAGATAAAATTAAATGGTGGAAAGGAACCCAATATGCTGTTTACAAAAGGAGAAGAATTATATTTCTTCTCATATAATTAAAAGCTACTATGCTGGTGGGTTTTTTGACTGTTGCTTCTGATCCAGAACATAACATATAAAACACGTGGGAGAGCTGTAACACGTGCCAGTCTTTACCCCAGAATTATTTGCAATAACCCCTCCTTCACCTCCCAAATTTCTGCCTTATAGGTTTTCATTTACCTGGGAAAACTGAAGCATATATTTCTAGATGAACCCTAGCAGTAAAGGTTACACTGGAAAAAAATCCAAATCACTTTTTGCAGTTTAGAAAGGTATTTTAAAGCAATGAATTAACCATACTTTGCATCACTTGCAAACTTTTTCATACTTCTCAAGATGATAATTTTCTATTTCTAATTGAATGGTTCTCTGTCAATTAAAAAAAAAAAAAAAATTTTCCCAAAAAAATTCAGTGATGGGAATGCATTGGATTCAGTAAAACTTTGATTTTTTTTTTTTTTTGGTTGGTTTTTCTGTTTGATTTCCCATTTCATTTAGTCTAAACTGGCTTGTACCATGCACTTATTGGTCTAATTAATTCTGGGGGTTTTGATACCTACAGCACATTTGCTCCCTTTCCCACGTCTTTCCAAGCCACAATTTACCTTCCCAAGCCACCCATCTTCCATTACTCTGAAGTTAAATCATTAAATAAAGATCATAAAGAATAAAAGTAACTCCCTTGATTCCCTCATTAAAAGTGTCCTCTGGCTTCCCCAAATCGCTCGGTGAGGCGGGAGTGAGGCAGCACTACAGCTCACTCTTTCCCCAAGCCCTGGGGAAGTGTATGGAGAAGGAATCCCATTCCTGCCATCTCCATACAAGCTGTGGTTTGGACCTTCACCTCGCAGCTCAGCAGGAAGGATGGACACATGTATGAAAAAACCAAAATGTGTTTAGCAGCAGCCCAAGGGTGATGATCACTGTCCCCTGCACAGTGAGTCCTTGGGGAGCACAGCAACTCAATTGTTGGTGTTGCTCTGGGCCCTGGAATTCAGACAGGAAAACCTCCTCTGGAAGTGATTGGCAAAGCCTGGAGAAGTGCTGCTTAGAGAGAAACTGCTGGCTTCAATCCTGATCTTGCATGAAGCCTCTGTGTGAGCAAGGTATTTCCAGGATGCTGAGCAGAGAGCAGAGTCAGGTCAATTTTCAAGGCCGAAGAGGGAAAAATTTCAGATCTGTGTGCCCTCGATGGGTGAACCCAACTCTGCGTAATTTGAATTCAAGGTCTTTCTTGGTGAGGCCAGAAGTCATTTTCTTTTAAAGCATCAGCTAGAGAGCACATGAAAATGGGGATGATGGCTTAGAGCCCGCCTCCATCCTTGGCCCCAGAGCTCCGAGGAGTGCACCTGTGGTGCAGCACATCTCCTGGCCTCCAGCTCCTGGCCTGCACTGCAAACCCTGAACACCCTTCCTTAGGGAAATTCCAGCAGGGAACAGCTTCTGCTTTGTCCCTTGGTGATAGGCTTCTAGGAAAACAGGGGTGATAAACTTGTGCACCCCTGCAAACCTGCTCCCCAGCAGCCCAGCCTGGCTGCAGCAGCTCCTCCCTGCACAGAGGAAAGTTGCAGGATTTATCTGAGTAGTTCCTCCATGTCCCACTGTTCTTCCCACGTACAACAGAATAATTACAACCTCACGCAAAAATTGAACAGACCAGAGTTTTGTCCTCATCTCTTCCTGCCTCCCTGTTGTTTCTCTTGCTATTCAGTTGTGTTTGAAAAAGAGTTTTCCTTTAAACATTTCAAAAGCCTCCCCATTTTCTCCCCTAATTTTTGATCTTTTTTTGTTAAACATTGTCTTATGAGAATCAACCACAAATTAATATTTTTTTTTTTTTACCCCCAGAAAGATATTCAGATTCAAAAAGAGAGGTCCATTCTGAAAAAAAGGCAAAAAGAAACCCTCAAGTGTTAGAAATTTCTGTTCAGATTTGCTTTTGGTGCCTGCAGTGCTCTCCTAAGTCAGGGCAGCATTCACGCCTGAGGCAGCAATTAAAGATGGAAACCTTAAGTGGAATTAAACTTAGTTCCCAGGGAAAGTCTGACTCTCTTTGAACAATTCCCCATACTATTGGACAAGTGATTTCACAAACACCATTATTCTGGATTGTTTTTCACAGTGGTTGCATGGCTTTTTGCTAAAGTCACCACTGTGTTGCTTATTCAATATTCATTAGGACTTTTTTTTTCTAAGATCCACTTCTCTCTGTCAAACATCCAGTCATTGCAGTGAGGGAGCTGGGGCATGTTTTACTGAGTGCTGTGCAAAGAAGGATGCAAGCCTGTCTCCAAAAAGCACCTTTCCAGAAGATGACCTGAAAACTTCTGAAAAGCTGAGTACTTTTGGTATCTCAGTCACTTTATAAGCAGAAAAATGAGACTGTCCACTGTTTTTGTGGTTTAACTCCAGCCAGCAAGGTACCAAGTAGGCTCTTCCCTCAAATCCTCCCACCAAATGTGTCCTCAAATGCTGGGCACTGCATGCTGCAGGGCAGAGGCATCCTGTGCACCCAATGTGCATTTATTTGTTTGGCTCCCAAGGAAGCCACAACGTATTTGAGATTTAATGTCCACAGATGTCAGAGGGAGGCAAAAAAAGGAAAAGAAAATCTCTGTCCTGCAGATGGTGAGATCCTGCCAAGGAGTTTGTGACAGCACTAACTCAGTGCATGTATTCCCACACAGCCAAGCAGGGACTGCTGGGGACAGGATGCAGAACTCAGAGTCTGCACAGTGCTTTGTTATTTCAGCCTCTGTCCAGGCAATGAGACTGATTCCCCCACCTCAGACTTCAGAATAATTTATGGTCTATCATTCCTCCTTAACCCTTAATGTATTTCTTCTTAGTTTAGTCTAAAATCAGAAGGACAGAGTTTTTACAAAGAATGCTGCAGTTCTGAGTTTTGTTTTGCTCCTTTTCCTCACTGCACTTCTTTAAATTGTGTATGCACTAAATAGAAATGTCATCTTCTAGGCTTCAAGCAGAGACAAAGCTTAGTGCAGAATATTTGGGCTTGCTTTCAGTTGAGTGGGCTAAATAAAAAGCAATCAGCATCTACATCTGACTACTGCTCCTAAGCAAAAACAAGACTTTCAGGGGCCTCAGAGTTGTTAGGTAAAAGCCAAGAGGTGTTCTGTCTTCTCTGGCTCTGCACACATCTAAGTTTTCTGAAATAGAAATATCAAAATTCCTTACATGAATTCTCACCTGTCTAAAATCAGCAGCCTGAGATTCAGCTGCTGGACAGCCTGTGACACAATTTGTGTCTGCACACACAGCTCTCTGCTTTCCAGAGAAAAGGAGGCTGGGTGAGCTCGATAACTATCCAGAGTTTTAGATGTTTATTCAGAAAGAAGCCTTTGAAATTTATCAGCTGCTATATGGGATATGAGAGAGACTCCTGCTCTGTAAACTATGGTGCCACACAGTCAGACTTAAAAGCTTTCTTAAAAATCAAATGCTGGAAACTTAGAAACTCCATGAGGGAAAAAGGAAACCTGGGTGGAAGTCTCTTTTACATCTTTAATAGCATCCCCTACAAGAATTTGTTCCCATAATTAGAGGGCACATGATAATTAGCATGAAGAGGCAAGCTACAAGTGAAAAGTCAATGGAGTTGTGTTAAAGGGGCATATAAGTTTTTTTCATATGCAGTTAGAGAGTCCTTTTTTGAAGTGTTTATTACAGAGTTGTAAAAAATAATCCATAAAAGAAAGCAATTTTTCCAGGAAAATGATGTCTTAAAAACTGTTTCCCACTCCACAGCCCAATGCTTTTCTTTTGTCATGATAAAAATGTTCAGCACCTTTTGGGGTCCATAGTTATTTACCCCTTCCAACACTTAGGAAATGTCAGCAGTGCCATTCTTAGCAGGGATTTCACATTTCAATAAGTAGAAATTTTTGGAGTCTCATCATAGAGACAAACTGGTATGTGAGCCCCTGCAAACAACCTGGGGGAGATTTCTATGGTCACCACTACCAAAATTCCCACACACATAAAACTTCTCAATTTTTGACCACTAAATCTAATTAAAGTCAGCCTTTTCCTTTTTCCAAACAAATGGGGAAACACCAAAATATTAAGTACCTTCATTTTCACCACAGGGTTCTTTCTAAGGTTTTAAACTTTTGGATGGCAGCCAGATTTTCAATTGGGTTTTTCTCCTCGTGTTCAGGCCCTGCAGCTCTGGAGGCATGAGAAAGGAGTTCCATGCAGCTCCCCTTAGCATGTCCTGCTTGCTTTCTCTGCTGCTTGGTTAGCAAACTTTGCTTAAAGTAGGCTAATGTTCCAGTGCACAGCAGGCTCCAAAACCAAAGCTTGATTTTTACTTTCTCTCTCTTCTTTTTTTTTTTTTGAAGGCTGTCAGCACTCATTCATCCAAGGACCTATTCCACCTCTCTCTTTACCTACCACAGGACATTTTAAAATCAAAGTCCCAGGCACCGTTTTTAGAATTCAGACGAGTTGCTTCAATCAACCATTTTGTTTTCCTGCAGTGACAATTGGAATTTATCTAATTGCTAAATCAGGCTTTGCTCGTGCGAATTTGCATGGGGAGTCATCCAAGAAAAACAGGAGGCAGTGGGACTTGCATCAGAAGGCAGGTGTATTTTTGGGTAGTTCTCCTTTAGCATCTCGCCCTCACCATTACACTTGTCTAAACTTTTCAGGCTCTGAAGCCTTTGGACTGGGCCCTGGATCAAGTCTTCTGTGGTGGAAATGAAGGAAGGCAGGGGTCTGTTTGTGGCAGAGAGAGAGAGGGGAACACAGTGTGGAGGAGGCTGTTGGTGTGTGTATATAGGATGGATATATATATATGTATATATGTGTGTGTGTATAAGGGTGTGTATAAGCCCTTTCCTTCTCTTTGCAGCCAGAGATATTGAACGTCCCCTTTCCTTTCCCTGTGCAAATGTGATTCAATGCAGGCAGGTTCCCTGGCATCCTGGTGGAATCATGGAATGCAGTCCTGGAATGACAGAATGGCTTGGGTTGGAAGGGATCTTGACGACCATCTAGTCCCTACCCCCAAATCTGTGTTACTTGCCAAAGCCACCTGTGTCCCCAGCAAGTATTTGTGATGTTTAGTATTCTCTAAGAAGTATGTATAGAAGCTAATAACTGGATTTTGGGAAGACAGGACTGTGTCTCAAGCTTATCTCTAAGGGGTGGGCTCATTTGTCAAGCAAGGGAGGAAATAACCAGTGCAAAGTGCTCTCCACAGTGTGTCAGGAGTTAGAAATGGAAAACTATTAATGCAAGTGTGTGGCCTGGAGGAATAAATATATTATATGAGCTCCTAAAGTCTGATTTAAACTTTAACTTCTAACTTGGAAGGGGGAGAAGGGAGTTTATATTGCTTATGTTGCTTCCAGGTATTCGTCTGATAATGATAAGTATTTCTCTTTCTGTGTCATTGTAGTGAAGAATCACGGGAAGCTTCTTCATCTGGGATAAGAAGAGACTTGATACTTCACATTTTAATATCTCTGCACTTATGAAATATGTTACAACTTGGGGTGCTTCTCCTGAGAAGCTCTAGAAAGCAGCAGGATTGGTTTCAAAGGCAGCAGGAGAGTCAAAAGTACCAGAGTTAAAACAGCAATCTGTGGAAGCTGTTTTACCACTTCAGAGTTACGCAAAGCCGTAACTTACCTTGGCCTCACGCCGCGGACTGCCCGTCCATAAAGCACTGCCACCCTGCCCTGACACATTTTATAGGACCCTGCAGCTCGGAGGGGGATGGACTAGTTGTTAAAATGCTCCTGCAAGTCCCGAGGACAAGCAGCCGGGTGGGACTGTCCCGTGTGTGCGTAGCGAGAAGTCCCGCGGGCTGCTGTGCTCGGTGGGGTTTGTGCCGCCAGTGAGGTGCCCCACACATCGCCATGCCCACTCCCTGCTCCCAGGCGTGGTGATATGTGGGGTGCAGCAACCACGTGTTCCCTCTGCCTGCGATGCAGCTGCCCAGGCCACTGCACGACATTACAGATCTTTCTGGAATTGCTGCTCTGTCTGGTACCTTTTCTAATCATAAGTAGCAATAGTTGTATCCTAACAACGGCACCTTCAGCTTAGAAGGGGTGCTCGTTTAAGATGAGATAATCAGTTTTAGAAGGCAAAAATGGGATCTAAATCCTAATTCTTGTGAATAACAATGAGTAGCTGATGCTCCACATGCTGTGCAGTTTGCAGTGTCTTAATTTTGAGCCTAAATCATTCACACATCTGTAATTTTATGCATACAGAAACCTCCCAGGAGAATCCCACGGGTGCAGAACCCCGAAGCTGTGCAGGAGACGGGCAGCAAACCATGCCGAGTGTGATCATGTGCAGGCACTTCCCAGAAACTCCCTGGAGACACCTTGTCCTGCCCACTGTCCTCAGGGGCCTGCAGGTGGGAACCTCCCACAGCACTTCTGCACTTTTATGTCTGATCCCAGATGGATCCCACATTACACGAGGAGGAGGGAAAACGGAAAGCTAATGAGCAGAGGAGCTCAAAAGCAAACTGGTTTTTATCTATAAAGGGCTTGATCTGCATTGCACTGACACGTTTCTTGCAACGCAAAGGAGGAGCTGATGTGTGAATTAGAGCAATTTATGCACATTTAAAGAACTTTATGATTCTGTAATTAGATGGGCATCTCTACAGAAGGCACATGTCAGCAGCCTAAATAGAAGAGATGAGAAAACTGTTGTATTTTATGCTGTTCTCTCTGTGTCTCTTTCAGGTCCAGTGCACTATCCAGCTAAATGTTTCTTTAGATTTTGTCCCTGTACAAGGTTCTTAATGCAACATCATCCTATCAAGATGGCCTTTTTATTATTATTTTGAGGTGTTTGTGTGCATTGGGATAATGCCACTCTATATATAGAATGCTTTTTGCTCTGATTTTAAAATAATTTTATTCTTTTAATGAAATAGTTTTAAAATAGTTTCTTGCTTTCAAAAGAGCAAAATACAGCTGCTCCTAGAACCTGATTAATGCTTGTTATTTCATGATAACTGTAATTAAATTCAGCTAATTACTGCAATATTTATGGAAAACAAGGAACAAAAGCTGTAGTTCAACATTTATGCTGCAGAGTGTAGGGGCACAGGAGTGATCTGAGAAAAGCTGTAGGGCAGGGTGGTGACTCTGGGGAGACCTTAGGGAGCCCAGACCTTCCCTTTGCATCCTGCTGGGCGATGTGGAGCCAGCAGATGCACACCCTCCCTCATAACATCTTCTTCTTGCTTCCATTTCTCTTCTCTGCTATGAAGGATGTGTCAGCAGAGCAAATCAGTCTCGGGGCTGTGTCACAGAAAGGATTGCTCTGAGCTGTGCCTCAGCCTCCAGCTCTGTGGAGATGTCCCTCTGAGTGGACAGCACCAGGGGGATTTACAGCCACCTCCATCTGCCTTGGGTTCAAGATTTAAGGGAAGAACAGAGAAACATAATTTCCCTGGAAACTCCTCTCTGGTGACAGCTTCTGAAACACTGAGCTCTGACAGATGGATATGATGGCAGTTCATGGATATGTTAGTGGTTACAGCAGGGCCATTGCTCTCAGTCCTGAAGCAATGACAGAAACGTCTCCAAAACTGGTTGTGGTTTTTCTGTCGGTTCGTTGGTTGTTTCTTTTTTCCTATGTAGCTGTGCCTGTCCAAACATTGTAGGAATTGCTGCAACCACCTTTCCAAATCATTGCCTAAACCCACCTGTTTTATTCCTCAGGGACAACTGCTCTGCTAAAACCAAGTTTTCCCTTAATATGCCCCCCAAATGGTGGCATGGTTGGCACTGCGGCAGGCAGGTACTCCCCAGCTAACGTGGCTGGAGGAGCACAGCCTGGGGGAGGCTGACTGCAGGCAGATGGACAAAAGTGCTTGGACATCACAACAGATCCACCCTGGTTCTGCTGACAACGTTTGTTGGACTGAACACCAAGTACAGGTAGCAAAACTGCCTATCTTGAGAACCAAGTCTGTTACTCAGGGAACAAATGTTGCAGTAGACTGTTAGGGCAGGAAAACAGAGCACTGACTTTGCCATTGGGATAAATTTAAACAGTGCCCTCTCCCTCACCATAAGCAGCTGTGCTGAAACACTGCTGATACATTTCCCAAGCTCAGAGATCCAGGGTGTGATCTGTGAGCAAGCCTGTGACCTGGTCTCACCCAAAATACAAGTTTTGTCTGTTCCATGAGTGGTGGATGCACACTTGGCTTTGAAGTGGGGAAGCACATACAGCTCGTGGCACAAGCCAGAGAGCTGCCTGTCCTAAAATCAAGGGTGTGCTCATGGGCACACAGAGGAACAGCACATCCTGCTGGTTACACGCCAGGGGAATATCTTGTCCTGCAGCAGCAGGGAGTGTGGTGCTTGTGTTTCAGAAAGAGGGGATGGAGGACACCCGGTGTGAAGAGGCTGCTGAAGTAGCCTGGATTGTCGCCGTCTGCCAGCCACCAGTTCTTTCTCAGTGGCTCTGTGGAGATGGCTCAGTGGTTCAAATGCAACTTCAGCCTTGGGACATCTTGGATAACTTTCAGTCTTGCAGTAGATCTGTGGCACCAGCTGTCCTGGTTGGTGTAGCAGTTGGTGTAGTGTGGGGATTAAATATTAAGAACATTTCACTAGGCTATTTCCTCATTGACAGAAACATCCTTTCTAGAGGAGAAAAAAATAACCTTACCACCAAATATTTTTGATAAATGTGACAGGATTAGAATAGAATATTTCAATTTTTAGTTTCAGTACAAGATGCTTTTTTTCAATGCCCTACTTTCTCAGCCTTTTTTTTCTAATGTTATTTTGTGTGGCTAAGAGAGAAGAGCTTTCTTGTCTTCTTCAAGTTATTTAGAGCTTTTCATTGACTAATGCCTTTTGTCACAAGTGACAGTGAAGGGCCTGTTTGGTAATAGAGATCAATGGAGATGAAGGTGACATTTCAGAGCAGAGTTTTAAAACTAATGCATTGCTATTTATCTGACCAGGGCACCTAAGAACACAGGCTCTCAGTCTAAGAGCACCACAACACTCACTGCGACTTGTGTCCCTGCCCTCCTCCTAAAAATGCACATTTCCTGTTTCTGTCACTCTTCTCCAACCCAGTGCTTTTCAAATTTCTTGCCTATTTTAGAAAACTCTTTGTCAGTCTCTGGCCCCATGAAATTTTTATCAACAGACTTCTCACTCTCTTGGTACCTGTTGGCTGAAGTGGGGCTTTGTCAGCAAGTGATGGGTGACCTGCTTCCCCTGGGTAACTGCACCCCGTGGTTTTGGCAGGGACAGAGCCTTTAGTGCTGGGGAGGTCCAAGGCCATGAAGGATGTTACTTCCTTCTTATTCCCTGCTGAGAAAAATGTGGTGCTGGCACTGAGCAAGTTAAGGAAGTGTGATTTCATGCTTCAGCTCTCTCTTCAATTCCAAATGCACTAAAGATACTTGTGAGAAGTGCTAAAGTGACAGACAGTGAGGAACCGAAAGCCCCTTTTTGCTTGGAGAAGAGGCACAGTAGGAGCTAATGGTCATCCTACATTATATACTGGAGTGATCAGCTTTGCATGAACAGTTCAATTCCCAAACACATTTAGGATTTAATCCACACCTTCTTTGCTAAGAAATCCAGGAAGGGTGGCAGCTTTCAACCCTGCAGTGATCTGAGACCACGATACACTCAAACAAGTTTCAAAGCAGTGGCCAGTTTAAAGCCCTACCAATGCTGACTGGCTTTGAGTAAATATTTACTACTTTGATTCCAATTACTCCTCTCTCCCTACCTGCAAGCTTTGCCATCTGTACCCAGAAGCACTGCCTTTCGTGGCCTGTTTGCTTGACATCCTCCCCACTTAAGTCTAGAATAAGAAGGTCAGTTTAAATAAAGCCTAATGCAATTAGGTCTCAAACACAATCTCAGTAACTTCTGTACATAAATGAAATGAAAACACATTAATAACCTCGCATACATCTGCCCGGCTGTCTCGCCCAGCATCATGGCAATGCATTTAGTACAGACCAAGCAAGAGGAAGACAGATTGCTTTCCCAGAATTCGCCCAGTTAATGGAGAAAAATCCACACTGATCTAAGCTGGCTCCAGCAGTTTCTCAGAAATATTAATGTCTCAAGCTCTCATGGCTTTAATAAAGTAAAATATAATGTATTTCAATGGAAAACAAATTCCCATTTCTTTTCTTCTGGCACTCGGTGCAGCTGATAGCTACAGTATTCATTTCAAGCAGAGCATGCCGAGCTAATCATATTTCTTCTAAACATTGTTGATTTCTTGATTGCTAATGTGGTATTTGAGAGTCAGTGATTCTTAAATGTCAGCTTAAGAATCCATCTTTACCAGTCTGAACCCCTAAATGCAGATCTTGTTTTACAAATATTCTCAGTAAAGAATTACTCTACTGCTTGTCTGGCAAGTGAGACAAATAAAAATTTCCAAAGGCTGTATGGTTTTTTTTCTGTACCACATTTAATTGGTGGGAGCATGGAGACACAGAAACATTTTCATTAATGCTTCATTATTAATCAGTAAAAGATGGATGCAGCACTTGAGGGAAGCACTGAATGGTGAATTCCCTAATCAATTTGCTGTAGCTTCCTTTGCCCTATTAGTGTGAATACTGCACACTGTGAATGTGCTCCTCCCTTAATGTGCTCTTTGTGAAAAGGGAAAAAATCCCTGTAAAAGGGAAAAAATCCCTGTAACTGGATGAATCTGTTCTGTTTGGTAAACAAACACAAAATATATTATTTTTCTTGATTTTTCTAGGGTTCTGGTGGGCACAGCATTCATACAGTTTTGGGATGATGAGTCGCATAAATATTGCCTCTGTATTTTTGGTAAGTTTCTCTTTCTCTTTATTTTGCTTGTATAACATTTCACACGTTATTTCTTTTTACATGTTACAATATTGCACTGTAACAGTAACTAAGCCTGGGTTTGGATTGGGATACAGATATATTCAGATGTCCTGCAGTGAGGGTCTCCCATCATGAATCCTCCTGGGAGGAGGGCCTTCCTCACTGCTGTTCAGTGGCTCTCATTCCAAAACTTGCACCAGGCAGGCAGCTGAGCAGAGTGCAAGGTCTCGAGCACAATAGCTGGGACTGTGAGGTGCAAAGCCATATTTATGTGGGAAAAGGGAAGGGAGTGGAAACCAGCCCCTGATTGCTGGCATGAAAGTACTTAAAAATAAGTTTTGAAATCTGGCTATGCAAATTCTTATCCAGTCCTTGGTAGAAATTTGCCTGTCTGAGAGTCTCTAAGGATTGGCCAAGGGAACAGCGTGTGAGTTCAGTTGCTCTTGTGAGCAGAACGCTTGACTTCTGGAACTTTTCAGAAAACACTGAAAAGTATTTTCATAAATTACATGATTACATAAAGAAATCTTTTCCATTTGCACCACTACCAGCAGTAATGCAGAGACTCCTTTTTACTGCCTTTATTGAATCGAGACCTCTAGGCAATGGCAGACTGATGGGATGTGACGGATGGAGCTGTCATCAGACAGAAAACCATGGGGGTGTTACTCCTTGGGGTCCTGATGTGTGCCAAATCCCACTGCTCTGCCCTCAGTTACCCAGCAGCAGCACAGCTCTGCAGCCTGGATCAGCCACATTCTACTGGGGCCAGGCAGGCTGAGCTCTGCCTTGTCAGGAGGTCATGGCCTGAGTTAGGCTTCTCAGTGACCAAAGCAGCTCTCCAGCGTCTGGTACACATTACTGGATGCTGAAGACAGAAGAATCTACTCTTCAGTCTCTGTTTATCTCCACCCAGTTTCCTGAAACCTTAAACTTGTCACCTGGTTGAGCTAAACCTCTCAAATGCTGCTGTCCTCCTGATGTGCTTGGTGCTGCACCTCCTCCTCCTATCTCTGCTTGGGTGCCATCCAACTTGCTTTATTTATTCTCAGCTGATGTTTGTAAGCTAATGGGTTTCCTTGTTCATTCCGAGACATGGGGAAAGTATCCCATCACCCTATTGCTCAGTCAAGTAATATTCAGGCATGACATGCCAACATCTGCAGACCTGCAACCACTTTTAGGACCTTAGATGAAAATACTGGAGAGCAGAGAAACTGAGGAACGTAGTTAAACTGAAGATGTGGCACAGTATATTCTTATCCAGCAGGGAATAACTCAGAGTGAAAAAAGGGAAAGTAGCACATCCTTTTTGCTTAGATTTCTGTCTCGTAGGATGTACTTTCTCAGCAATGCAAATCAAATCAGATACATCCATGAGACTATTTACAGCTTCCACCTCAAATTGGAAGGGCAGCAGGAAAGAACTGGAATATTTATTTTCTGTTTAACTCTCAGGAGCACGTCACAAACCCAGGACCTATCATGACTGAAAAAGCAAGTCATTAGATAATGACAAGGAAACCCCTTTCATTAAAACATCTGTGATAAAATGTGCATGCTAACTAGAATTCTAATAGACCATGAGTCCAACTCCCTAAGCTGTAATTTGGTCACAGGGAAACCTCAAGTATTTTCAGCATTATTTCAAAAATACTTTAAACTGACCCCATTATAGGGCAAGAGCTTTTGGAGGGAGATGATATTTTGCTTTGGCATCAAAGGAAATGTTTGATAAAACACTCACTAAGATGTCAAACATAAGCACAGTTTCAAGCTATGAGGTCTGAGTTCTTTTTTGCTTCAGCGTTCCCCTCCCTCTTCCCCTTTGTGCCAGGTCATCAGCTCTTTCCTTTCACTCCAGTTCCTCTACTACATTTTATTATTTTCCACGGGCTGAAGAGGGAGCAAGCCTTTGTGTTGTTATTTTGATGCTTCACCAGACATTACCCTTCCAGGTTCCTTAGTCAGCAAAATCCCAGGCTGTCAACCTTGGGTATCCTCCCATTCCTGTATCCCAAGAAGCTCTGGTCTCTGGGACTATGCTGCTGTTAGCAAATGAGTGCAGCCCAAAGGGGAAGATCTGAAGATGATAGGAGTTGGCATGCAGCTGGTGGTTGAAATCCACCCTGTGCACATTTTAGGAGATTTTGCTTTGGCAGCTTCTAGCCTGGTCCTGTGGGGAGCAACCAGAGCACACCTTTCAGTTTAACCCCATCTGAAAGGAGCCCAGTTTGCCTGTCCTGGTCACTGCTGGAAACCAAAGCACAGGGATGTGCAGTGGCACAAGGCAGTATGAGCCAGAATGTTAACACAGATTTCGTTTTCCTTTGCATTTCACTCTCTGTCCTTTCCATTATCCCTTGGTCTGGTCAAGGAACACTTTTGTATCTCCCAGGACCCATTTGAACTTAATGAGTGTCTTCCTTCCAGACATGAACTTCCCTGGCTTGCTCTTCCTTCTTCTCGCTGCTTGAATTCCAGCATGAAGAGAAGAAGAAAAGATGCTCTTCCAGCTTGGCACTAGCCAGGGAAGTCCCACAGACACAGCTCTGGAACACTTGCCAGCATATATGGGTGGTATCTTCCCAGGCAGAAGTCTAGGCACAGGACTGTGCTGCTATTCCTTCTTCAAAATCATGAAGTGTATCAAATCTCTTGATAAAGTAGTTCTTAAAAAAAGAGAAAAAAACAGTTGTAAGAAATGAATTTCTTTCCTTAAATTTAGCCGGATTTTTAAATATTTTTCTTCAATTTAGCCTAAAAAAGGGGAAGTTCATCTTTGTCTCTAGGAGTTCAGCCATAGAATCAGCCCTGGATGTACAATCTTGTGATAGGAAAGAGCAAATGTCCCTACAATTAAGTATCACTACTCTTTTCCTTGTGCTACTGCACCCTAGGAATTCTCCAAGTATCATAGCTCTAGAGTTGAACATATTTTTATTAACTTTTCTGCAGCAATATAAATACATGGGTTAGTTTGGGGTTTTTTTCCCCAGCAAGTCAAAAAGTACAACTTGTGTTGTAAATCTAACAAAAGTCCTCAGGAGAGGACTCACGAGGCTCTGAATCAAAGGTGCTTACAGCAAAAGCTTCTTCATGAACATAACTTGAGTGACCTGCTCTACTCATGTCTGTGAAATTACTTGTGCAAAGGGGAATACTGGAGGGGTTTCACACCTTGACAATCGTTGTGGGCCTCTGTATGAAGCACCTTTTCTGCCTGCTCCCTTTTCCTGCAGGCCTTCCTGTGAGGGTATTCTTCTAGCATGGATCCAAACAGACCTTTTACACGTACAAAATCTCAGGCACCCATTTTAGATGTCAACAGCAAGAGATGAAGAGTGTCATAGCTACATGAAAATACAGGAAAAGGAATAAAACATTTACATGCAACAAGAAGAGTCAAGGATCTTCAGGAATTGCATCTTATGTGAAAGTTACAGCGTCATTATCCTTTGTGGGTGATAGTCATACTCAGTTATTTTGCTTTTTGGAACTGCTGTTGACATCTTTTGATGTATGCCATGTAACAATTCTCTTTATATTTCTTTGACTTTTGTTTCCTGGCTACGGACTGTACATGTGTACTGTACTGTGAAACAAAGCTCTCAATCCTCAAAAAGAAATTTCCTTTTCTTTCAGCTCTGCTTGTGGGAATGGAAGATTTATATGCATTGAACATTGTCTGAACAGCCAGTGAGTAAAATCACCAAGTGGTACCACTATGTAAAACCTGTAAGTATTCTATTCAGTTGGCTTGCCCATATCCAAAGAAAATGAAGGGACAAATGAAAAGCAAAAACTTTAGCAGGAACCTCCATCTAAATGATGATTTTGTCAAGAAAAAGAATTTTATGAATCATCACTTTCAAACAGAGATGCAGCCGTGAGACAGGGGCACAAACCTTTGGGTTAAATAGTCCCTAACTCTCTGTGTAAACTAGAAACCAATTAGAAATATTACAATAATCAAAGCTTAAAAACCACCAAAACCATTTGTTGCTCTATATAGTTTTTCATTATAAATGCTGCCCTTTAGCAATTCTCTAGGACAAAACCTGTGCCTCTACAGTTTAGTGAAAAACAATTAGGAATACATGAAATGAGTGTGGAACGTTACAGGTGTCCAAGCTGCCCATTCCCTTGGCATCCCTGTGGGGCCCAGGCTCTCTGCCTCTCCACTGATGTTTTCCTTTGCACAATCATATATAAAATCAAACAGAACTTGGGTCTGAAGTACCTTTATTAGAGTTAAACTGGATTATTTAAACTGTTAGCCTAACATACTTAATTTGGCATTTGTGTTTTCCTAAGAGCACGGGTTTGGTTTAATTTGTCTCATTTCCTCCTGTAATTTTACTGTCTGTAATTTTACTATCCATTTCTATACTTTTATGGTGACTTAGATAAACATTGCTAAATTATGGAGATTTCATAAAAGCCAAACAGGTAATGCCATTAACCTCAGCCAGCCAAAAATAATCCTATTAAATTTCCAGTCAAATTGCCTCGTAATGAATGTGCAGTGAAACTCACAGAAATTAACCATTTCACTGCAGATTAGTAAACCACAAAAAACCTGAATATTTTTCTTCATCCATTTCTGTAACAGCCTGTCACCACAGAGGTGTCAGCAGCCAGTGGATGGTGGGATCTTCTGGTCTGAGGGCCACACTTGTGGTTTCTAACACCAGAACCTGTGTAAATACACAGCCACATTTACACTGCTTGTCTCTGGCCACAGGCTTGGCTTTTCCAAAAGCCTTGAAGGCCAATGAAATACTAATTTTTCCCGGCTCTTTTATTAGCCTCAATGGACAAATGTTTTCCTACATTTTGCATCTTTTCCGTTCTGAAAAATGCAAGATGTCGATGAAGATATACCTGCTCTCCTCAAGACTCCATAAAACTATTGGATTAGGAAATTGAATCAGCACAAAGAATTTCCATGTGGAGATTTCTATTAGTAGCTTCGCAATTTTATTAAAGCAGGATAACTCTTAAAGCCTCGGAGATATTGACGAGCTGAAGGAGAAGTTGGTTGGCAATTTCTGCTTTGCAGGGGTTTTCTAGGGGCTGAGCTCTGGTTGATTAATCCTGGATCATGGGAGCTGCATTGCGTGGTGGCTGATCCAACTGGTGCCTGTCAGAGCCTCTGAATGATCCAATCCCCTACAATCTGGCAAGTTTCGTTTCTTTAGGTCTCTCTTAGGGCTTTAGGTCTCTTAGCATAATTGGGAAGGACCACAGCTGATGTTCATAATGGGCAATTGTCCCTCCAAAGCCCCCAAGGCCCTGGATGACAGCTCAATGCATCCAGTGACCTTCATCTTGGATGAAAAATGTGAAATAATTAGCCTGAAGAGCAGCATGTCTGAAAAAATGTTCCAAATGCTCCAAATTACCAAACCTGGCAACTACTACCTCCTTCTACCAGGAGACCACTCCTGGGTAGTACCCAATTTATGTCTGTGAAAAGCTTTTGGATCTGGGTCTGGGCCTCGGTGTGGGCTTCTCACATCCTTCCCCCTCTCCCAGTGAACTCTCCACTCCTCCTCACCCCAGGGCACTCTCCTGCAGGAATAAGGAGCAGGTGACAGGCTCAGATTCCAGGCAGCTGTTCCTGCTCTCTTCAGCCTTTTTTCACCCTGTTCCAAGCAAGGAGCAGCTCCACCCTGAGCTTTAGCAGCACTGCCTACATCCCCAGCACCTCTGAAAAAGAACAGGAGAGGGGAAATTACCTGGAAGAAGAAATACATTGGGAAAGGGAGTTAAGAGAACTACCAACAAGAAAATAAATGTACAAGGGAGGAGATGGAGAAAGAGGACTGAAAGCATGAGAGAGGATAAAAACAGATATAAAGAATAAAGAAAAAATAGAGGAGGAAAAAAACCCAAACCAAACAACAACAACAATGGAAACACATGGTGAGGAGGATTATGAGCTACCCAGGAATTTTTTATTACATTACTAAGGGAATTCAGCAGAAAAAAACCCATGGGAAATACTGATTCAAGACTATCTCCTCCCATAAGCTGTTTATGACATGGGTAATCAATGCCCAGATTGTTTCTTACAATCTTTTCTAGCAAATACATTTTTATTTTGCTTGAATTATACCTCCATTTAACATATCTTCTATTATCATTCTCATGGTAAGTACTGTTAGTTGAAGACACTGCTTTCCTTGAGTGTGATTTTTGTCTCTCTCTGATTCCTATTCAATATGCCAAACTGTAGCTGCTGTTACTAGTGGAGAAATGTGGATTTTGGTTAACTGTTGGAAATCTGCCTGACAGTTGTGCCTGCAGAATGAACACACAAGGCCTCTAAAACATCTCTGTGGGATGGGAGCTGCGAGGAAGAGAGCATAGCTCCAATCTATTTCAGTAGGCAAGGATAGTACTTTCAAGGTACAGTGCTATTCATTTAAAAGTATCCCCACCAGCCTATTAAATAAATCCTTTCTTTTAGTACACAGGGCAAAATGTACAAAACTCCACAAAACTCTCTTTTCACAACCTACAAATCATGTGCAATATCTCTGCATTCTACAGCTCCCACCATGCCCGCAATGTCATTGGAGCCCAGCCCATGTGTAATCATTAACCAGCACCCACCTTATCTTTCACCGTGGCTGGAAAAACATCAGTTAAATTCAGAATGTATTTTATCCGTAGAGAAATGAGCAGCTCCAAGAAATGTCATGGTTTCCAGAAATCTCCACGTACTTAACGTATGCAGGTCTTTGGTTTCTTGAGGGCTGCATAAACACAACCGAATTGATGAACATCTGCAACTAAGAAATACTTTTGTTCATAACATGCAAACATTATGGAGAGGAGACACAAACAACCTCTCAAAGTGCTAAATGGTCAGCTGGCAAAAATCCCCATCTTTTCACTGCCTTCTGATCTTCATAAAAGTTCAGAATCTTATCTTTGGGTTTACTTCAAGAATGACAGAAGCGTTCTGGTTGAATTATTTTTCTGTTTCAGTTAATTTATCCTTATCAAACTTATTGGCCATTGCATTCCTCATCGCATACACAGAATACGTGTACTTGCTCCTCCCAGATTTATGAGTATTTCAAAACTCACATATTTAAACAAGAAACTAAAACCTGTCTCTTATCTGTCTAATGCCATAGGAACTGCCAGTGCCTTAATTAAATCTTAGTTCTGATTACAACTCTGAAAAAGCATCAGGGCCTGGTTTCTTGTAGGAGCTCTCTGCAGCTGAGAGCTGACTCAGGGAAGTGCTCAGCACCAGAAAGGGACAGCGTAGCACTGTCTTCACTGGAGCTGGACTGAGCTCAGGTATTGCCTGCTTTATGTGCTGCTGCTTTTCCTTTCACTACAGCTTCCAGGGTCCCTGCCTGACTTGAGGCTGCCCCTCGCTCCAAGCCCCAAGCAAACCTCCAGGCACACGTGCCTAATCTAAAGAGACAAGCTTGGGAAGAATTGCTACTACCCACACTTGAAAATACAAGGCAGGGGAAAGTAAATCTGCTGTTTAAGGTATTATTTGACTCCTTGTTTTACCTGAGGTGATATATGAAGTCTAGGGCAGAGGAGAGAGATGAACCTTAACCTTCCACTCAAGTGCATTTAACCATAAAACTGTCGTTTGTCATGGCATGTATGATGAATGCACAAATACGACTGCTTTCCACACTGCTCCTCGTGGAGGATTTTACAGCCATGACACTGCACAGGAATCAACTGGCTTGATTTAGTTCCCTACATCTGCTGTACAGGCTCCTCAGCGCTGCGAGGAGCCAGCCCTGAAGGCTGACATGCCTCTTTGGAGACATCATAAAAATGCACGTGTTTGTGTTTGGAAAGCTTTGTGGTGGGAGGATTCCAGGGCCACTGAGATACAGATCTTTAAACAGCTTTCTGAAAGCTGCTTCTGCTAAGTCTTCCTTTGCAGTATTCAAAAGCTCTCTTAAGAAGAGAGCATCAACACTGGCTGAAATTAAGAAATTAAATTAAAGCATGTGCAGTAGTAAAAAAGGAAAACCCCGAAACAAAACAGATGCCCCAGAAGGGAGCTGTGCCTCTAAGCTTTGTGAGTTTTAGGCAGACTGGATATAACTCACACCAAAGGTCTCAAAATACTTGTTGCCTTAAGGGATTAGTAGACTTTTGTCAGTAACTATGTCACCTAATTCCTGTAACACCTACAACCTTCCTGCCTTTATCCCAGTGCTAGTGTGAACTTCTGAACTTCCTGGAGACAATTAAACATTTTTCACTCTCTTCAGTGGGCCAGTAGCTGAGTTCCTGATGCCTGTCCTCACCTGTGTTCCACATCTACTGTTAGGATGGAGGGGTGCCTCAGAGTGGGTTCCTTCAAGGATCCTGCCCATGCCGTGCAGCTGAATGCTTGCAGCATCCCTCCTGGCTGCTGGCTGCACTTGAGAAAGGAGGGAGGTGTGTCACCAGCCTGTGCCTGGGCCAGCCTGGCCTGAGGCTGGGCCATCACTGAGGGGAAGAGACCTGGTGGCTAAGGAACATGGCAAGGAGAAAGCAGGTCTTGATTTAGCAGCTCTGGAAGGGTTTGCTTTTTTTTTTTATTTTCTCGAGCATAGATAGGAATGAGGAGCACTGTGTTAAAATGTTAGAACTTTCCAAGAAACCATAATTAAAGGAGCAAACATCAGTCTACTCTTCCCTTTAGACTGGTACCGCATGGTCATTTTGGATTTTATTCTGCTGTTCTATTTTGCTCTAATGTCCTACCCTCTTTTACATCCAACAGTATTTTCTTTCAGATGCTGTAGTTTAGCACCTTACCACTTCACATTACGTGGTATTCAAAGCTTTTTACATTATCTTATTGTAACTTCAAAAAAGGCAAGTTATTCTGTATGTCAAAGGAAATAGCTTCCATCCACTGCTGGGGCTGAAGGAAAAGGCTTGTAATCTGTCCTCAACTTTATTAAAAAACATAAGGCATCAGCCTTCATGTAGCTCAAATACATTTCCTTACGTGGTGACAAACCATGTCTGATACCGTAGAATGAACTTGATATGAATTTCTATTCAGTGCACTCAGCCTCCTGAATACTATTTAATTCTCCAGTGCTGTGTGATTGAACACACTGATCATGGAAACAGAATGCTTGCTCAGCCTTGCACTGCTTTGCTTTGCTCTCTCTTGGGGTGTTTTGTCGTGATGTTTTTCCCTTCCCGTCCCTGAGCATTGAACATTACCTTCCATGACCAAGAAGAATTTAACTCTCAGACCTGCTGTTGGTCCCAGGATTGCACAGCCCTGCCTTGGCAATAGCTCAGCAAATGTCTCAGCAGCCACCCCAAGCTCGCTTTATGTACATAAATAGAAATGTAGAAAAACTGGAAGTCTTAACGCATCTGAGATTTTTGGTTTGGACTGCCCCCAGGGGCCGTCTGTGATGGTGGCGTGAGGGCTCTTGGGTCGCTGCTTAGTCCAGGGCCTCAGTGACACCCCTGACTTGGTGACATCCACGTTCCATCTCTCAGCTCTCAGGGGTATGTAACTTGCTGGTCTTGATATCACTTGGGTTTTGATATGAAGTACTTAGGGCCAGAGACTTGGGACACGTGCCTCGAGACTGAGAGCAGATATTAAAAAATGAAAGAAACCAAATGATTTTATGTTATTGGGGCAGAAGCTGGAGAAGTATGGAGATTAATAAAGGAAAGAGGTTTTCTGTTCGAGCACAAGGCTCCTATTTCTCAAGTGAATCCAAGCTATCAGCTTTTCTATAGCAAACCTCCAACTACGTACCTTTATTTCTGAGCTACCTGTGCCTGGTGGGTTTGGTTTCAGCAGTTACAGCTGGCCTAGAGGAACGTGGGACGTGGACAATTTACAGGGTATCAGTGCCCGTGTCTCTTTCAGGTGCTGGGATTGGAGAATTGTTTTATGTTACAGAGGATGGGATTTCTGCATTCTCTGCCATGTCTCGTGCAGATTAAAGGAAAGATAACCCGTCTGATCATCATTATGGGCTCAAAAGCATAACTGGAAAAATCCATGCGTGTCGGTTCTGTAAGTCTCAAGGAGATCTGCAGAGGAAACAAATGACCCACAGTAAAAATGGATAATGCTTCACAAAATTGGTACCTGGGAGCCATGTGGCTAAACTAGCAGTAAAAATGACCCATTCTTTTCAACATGGAATTAGTTCTCAGTGGAAGTATAGAAAAGAGATTTTTATGCTGTTTTACCACCTGCTCCTCATCCCTGGGATCTGTGTATTCAGTTTTGATTTATGAGGGAAAGTGGGGGGAATCAGATGAATTTTAACTGGCATATATCAAGACCATAGTGGTTTGGGGTTTTTTTTTCTCCCAGGCTTTATATATTTTTTAATCTATTTTTGTAAAATAGCACAATTTTTACTTCTTGTAAAGCCAGAGAATTTTTGGTTACTTCTCTTCCAACGTTTCATCACTTCTCTGTCACTTTTGCTAAAGAGTAAAAGCAAGTTATTTGATATATGGTGGGACTTGCCAGCAGATAATTAGATCATAGGTCAGCTCAACTGTTACAATAATTTCTTTCTTATTTATGTTAATAACTTGTACGAATGTGTACAACTGTGCCCATGGGTGTATTCAATACTCTCAAAAAATGTTAATTTATCTGCTCTGGCACCAGACGTGCTGGGCAGCAGTGGAGTAATTTTGCCATTGCTCTTCAATATGGGAAACAGGGTATGCTGAACCCATTATAAGGGCATTAAAAAATAGAAATAATATTTTGGCAGGTTTTTTAAAAAAAAAAATAAATAAATAGTCTCGCCCTTACAGAAAGCGAGAGGCCTCAGTGTGCAATTGGCCCTTGAAACTTAACTGAGGTCAATTAACTACACCCTTCAGTCACTGTGGAGCAATAACATCAAAGTGTATTTGTCAGTGCCCCCCAGGAGGAAAAAGTAGGAGTGTTTTGGAGTCAAAGTGTTGCAAATGGGATCCAAACTCTCCATATGGGGGGAAAAAAATGCAGTTATGCGTACTGTGAGTATATTTTCCTGTTTAGAGCTGAGAAATTACATGTACAGTTTTTAGAGAGAGTCTTTTTTGGACCCAAACTGCTGGTTAAGAGGGATAAAAATGGAGATGAAAAAGGCAAAAGAAATAAATAGAAAACCCTGTTTCTGTGGATGTAATTAGATTAGCTGGCTTCGAGTTTAATGACTGATATTTTTAGGCAATCTGGGAAATTTGGATATAATTGACATAAGGACTCAATCAGTGGTTAACACCCCTGGTCTTTGGAGATAAAATTAGGTGCAGGTTCTTTACAGAAAACTTTGGGAAAAAATATTATTGAAAATTCTGCTGAAATATTTTATCTCTTCTACAATTATTATAAAGTCTTCTTGTTATAAACTCTCTGTTTATTACTAAACTTTTCTTGTACTGTGGTCTTAATTTAAAGCTTATCTTTTCAATTTTCAGCTCAAACTGTATGTCAGGAGTAATTATCATTTTTTAGGTCTTGTGAATAGAGATGTCTAATGAATTGGAAGAACAGAATCTGTATAAAGACATAGTTTTAAATACGAAATCACTGTGTGTTTTCCCAAACCCCCCAGTTTTTCTCACAGTAATGATGTTTTTAATGTTTCTCATTAAAAACATCCTGATGGGTAGAAAATACTCTCCCAATCAAGAGGTCAGGAAAATGAGAGAGAAAGAATGATGAGCTCCTGCCCTGGAGATGCCTCTGTAGATACTAAAAATAGAGCAGTCCTCCGGGGTATTTTGTGACTAATATCTGCTTTTGAACCTTCTTATTGAAAGTCTTGTCTAACTCCAAACTAAATTTGATTTGAAACCGTAGCAAAGAAAGTGTTTTTGAGAAATGTTGTTTTCCTTCCATCTTTCCATATCAGGAGAATGTGGACTGCATGACAGAAATGGAAGTCCAGGGTGGAGAATATATAAAATTTATAGAAGTGTCTTTTCTGGAGAATAGTGCCTCTTGTGTTACTCTTTTTTTTTTTTGTTTGTGAAAACTGTGATATAGACACAGTGTTTAAACAAGCACCTTTGCTGGAGGGTATTTATATCATGGGTTTTTGTCTTTAAAATGAGATAAGCTTTAAAATGATCCAATTTCAAAATTCTATCTTTGAACAAGCTTAGAATTCTACCTCTCCCCAGTGTTCCTTCTTTTTATTTTAAATATATGTGACACCTATATACATGCTATTCTTTCAAACTCTCTACAGTAAATATATGATATTTTTTACATTAATCATGAATCAAAATCATTATGGACCCTGACCTTTGCACTGTTCCTCAAATACACCTGGAATTACTGTTACTTAATTATTGTAGAGAGATATATTTTACTTGAAAAATGGCTAGACACAAGAGCATTAAACGATACTAAAAAATAATAAATTCTATTTAGCCTGTTTGTTTAGACAGCCATGCTTCTGAATGATTTCTTAGCATGGGTAGGAGGCTTCCCAAGGCATGAGTTACTGCCCAAGAGGTGTGGATTTTGATCCAGAGTTCTGGATGTGCTCCAAATGGTACTGTTTGATCAGAAGAATGAGCTATTATTTATAAGGGAGAGCTGAGTTGTAGAGAAGTTTCAGGATGAATGAAACATAATCTGTTTCAGGGGTGTATAGCTCCTGAGTAACATCTGAAAGAAAAAAAATGAGCTTATACAATAAAACAGACCAATTTGGATTTTCACAGTTCTAGCCAAGGACTCTTCCACAGCCTTTGACCAAGCAGTTGGGTTTAGTCCTGACACAGCCCTGGTAGTTGGCTTGCAGAGATCTTGTCCTTGGGGAGATCATTCCACACTTCAGCATTTCTTCCAGCTGCTTCTGGTCCCACAGTCCTGTGGTTCATCTGGATTTCTGGTTTTCCAGAGGACCCAATGTGCACTTTTTCCTGTGTACTGGTTTTGTGGCTAAAGAAACAGGGCAATTCATGCAGCTGGTGCCCTTTGTGTGACTTGGGGATTCTTGTTCACACAAACCCCTGTTCCAGCTTCCTCAGGCTGGCACAGAATTAGCTAAATAATACCAAAGTCCCACAGGTTCACTGCAGGACCTAATTCAAGTCTAATTTACTCCTTTATTGATCTGTATTTGGTGTAGTTATCTTTAAAAGTCAGGTCCCTATTTTGGATAAAAAAACCTCATCCTTCATAGTTTTTCTATCTTTGCTCCTGCTTCTTTATCACCATTTATCTTTATCAGTTTCTGTGGCATTATGTCCAGAAGAGTGCACAACAGAGGAACAAATCCAGTCTGTGATGAGCGAGTGAATTCCATCACACATGGATGCAAAAATTTACAAAATCATTTGTTCACTCTCAGCATTTCTCACTTTTAATGCTATACTTTTTAAGATATTGTGTTAAATCTTTATTCTAGCTTAGAGAAACAGTGTGTTTTCTCTATTTTCTCTATTTTTTTTACAAGACACAGTGTACAAGATCCACACTATACATATGAGAAGAAGGGAAATGCACACAGAAGGAGTTATCATTCTAAAAGCAAGATGTCTGTCTGCTCTGTCCCATTACCATTAACATTATGCTGCTTTAAGTGCTAATGAATGAGAACTGAAATTTCTAATTGTGATGAGACTTTCTCTAAGAGGACAGGTAAAGAGTGAATATTAAAGGAAAATACAGTGTTACATTGCACCTGAAGTCTCCTAAAGGGACTGCTTACTTTTATTATTGGGCCTGTTATTAGTCATCATCATTTATCCAGCCACATATTCTCTTTTTCTCAAATGAAAGAAAACTACTTCCTCCAATATATGAAGAAAAGACTTGTAGGGCACCTACTCCTGTCCTAATGCTCTTGCTGTGAGTTAAAACCAGCTAAATGTAGCTTCTGTGCTGCCCTGTGCTGTAGGGGCTCAACCAGCTGTGGCTGATGAGCGGGGTAGAGTAAAACCCTTACAACAGCTGACAAGATTGGAGGGTAATTGCAGTCCTTAATCTCAGGATGTGACTCCTAAGTGTCCACTTCTGGAGTCCTGCAAAAGATCCTTCAAGATTTCTCACTTTTGACTGCCTCTTCTGCTTTTTTTTTTAATCTCAGGAGATTCTTGTGGGGTTTGGTGGTTTTAGTTTGGCAGAGTGACATTTTCCTCAATCCCTTTGGATCTTGCATCAGTCATGAGGACAGTCTACTGCAGAATCCAGATTATCCATTGAACAAATAAGCGCCAAACTTGATAACATCAAGACAAAGAAACACAGCTTAGCAGAAACTTATGCATGATAATTTTCAATAGAAATCCAGGACAGTCAAACAGACTTGAAATTGAATTTTAGAGTACCCAGAAATTAGGTGCCTTGACTCTTTACTATTAATAGATCTGTCAGACTTTGAAACGTTCAGACGAAGCGCCAGTGTTAATTGATAGCTGTGTGCTGAAAGAAGAAGTATTTATTCCAGCTCCTCCACTAGAGACATGGGCAGTCTTTGAGAGAAACAGGAAAAGTTCTATTTTTAAGGCAGGACTGTGACAGAAGGTGGAGCATGTCCAACACAGAGGGACCAGGGCTGTGCATGGCTGATGGCAAGCTGGGACAAAGGCTCAAGCAGGAAGCCTGGGGACAGCTCAGGCTGCATTTTGGGGAGTAAGACTAAGGCAGAAGCAGGAGCTGGTGTTATGGTTTAGTCAGCGAATACCCAGCTTAACTACCAGGGAAGCAAATAGGCTCGATGCTGGGGCTGAAAGGGGGGAGAGGCACACAGAGCTCAGGGCAAAGCAGCAGCACCCCTTCACAGCAGCGTGCAGCGCCAGATCTCGAGGTGCTGCTCAGGAGCACAGTGACAAACCCGGGGCATGGCACAGCCAGGCCTTCTGCAGCTGCTCTCGCTCGTGATGCTCCCAACTTCTAATCAACAGCCAAAGGTCCCAGCAGACAAACAGCAACACTGTAATGTGCATCAGCTGGCAGATTCCCCGAATAACCAACTTCACCACAGCTGAGAGGACAGAATAATGGATTTCAAGGGTGTTTATTGGTTGTATTCATGCTTTCTTCTCCTACAGTAGTCAATACCTTTAGAAAAATTCAGTGTTTACACACCAAAAGGGCTTTTTGATGCAAAGCAGCTGTGGTAGTATGAACTAAGCACTCCCCTTTGTCTCCTGGCAGTTTAAGCTAAAAGTCAAATATTTAAGGCACAGAATGTTGTGTTTGTAATTGTGCAGCCCAGCTAGATTGTTCTACTAGCATAGTACACTGCCTAACAAAACCTCCTGTGAGGAGATGTGCAGACATCAGAATGAATTACCACCTGTGTTCACTGAGCTGATACCTGCCAGAAATGCTGCTGTCTGTAAAGGTATTAGTTGTCATTTTGGGGAAATTAAGTCTCAAGAGCAGGAGCTCAAAGCTTATCTGGTGTTGGTATCTCCCTGTTGAAGAGTATTGAAAAAAAAAACCTAAAAGGGAAAAAAAAAATCTCTTACTCATGAGGGATCCAAGAAATTGAAAGAGTTAATGGCTGGATCTGCTGTCCTTGGAACTGCTGGAACAACTCATTGTTGGTCCAGCTGAGCAGGAGTCAGGCCCTGTGTGACTCATGCAAGATACTGAAATGGGCCCAGTATTGCCTAAAATTGATTCTTGCACTACTTCTTCCCTCTGCTCTCGGGGTAAGAGGGATGGTTCATTTCTGATGAAATTGCCCTACTTCCCAGCCTGCTCTCAGCCACCCCTGGAAGCCCTGCCTCCCTTAGCTTGCTGCCATGTGCTGCAAATCTAATGATTTACAACATTAAAAATTACAGCCTCCATGACTCACGTTGCTGATGCTCTTATATTAACGTCTAATCACTGATACACATTTTACAAAAAGTTGACAAATATGTCAGGTTATTGAGGCTCATTTTAGCTTTGGCTATGGGTGATTTAATACAGAAGGAAATCAGGTTAGGGAAAGCTCTGAATATGTATTTTCCAGGGGGAACAAAAAAAAAAGTTTTTTCTCGCCTCCTCTCACTGCTTCTCAGTCATCGAGAGAGAAAGAAATGATGAAAATGACACATGAGCTGCTGCAAAGCCTAAAAATAAGACAGCTTTTATTTTATATTTGGAAAGGGAGATTAGTTTGTTCTGTGGCTATTTTTCCCTTTTCTCTTTTTTTAATCTCTAAACAAGGTGGCATTTAAAGTAGACACTCACCACATCAAAAGAGGCAAACAAATTTATTGCATTTTATTGCTGGTGAGGTGGATAATGGGAGAAGATGTGAAGAGTGAGGGAGAGTGTGGGAAGTGGGGGCACTTACAGGGAAATGCATTTGTGTGGGTTGGGTTGAGCAGTTTGAGACAGAGAAGTACTTAGACAAATTGCTTTGCATTTACACTCAGAAATGAAGAATAGCCCCTGTCTTAAAAGGAATTACATATGAGCCATTCTTGAAGCTGGTATTAGGTAGGTAGGACTGAGGATGCTGCTGTCAGGAGACTTAATGTGGAAGTGCTAATTAAGGCCAGACCAAATTGGTAACCTTCCAGGTCAGTAACAGTAAAGGTCCCGAGGTTAGAAAAAGAGGACAACTGACTGCTAAGGGACTTTATTTTTTCCTTTCTAAACTAAAAAAATAAGTCCTGCTCCTTACAAAGAGTTTTGACATTGGCCTCAGACACAAACTGCAGAAATAAAAAAATAAAAGCCACCGAGTTCATGCTTTGAAGTTCACTAGGATTAGCCACACAAGAGCAAATTCCAGGAAGAGAAGGTAATCAAAATGCAGGCAAGCAATTAGATCTGCATATTAAGTATGAAAGTACACAGTGCTGGGTTGCATATTAAGTAGGTGCAGTAACCTTGTGCTTCTGGAGCTGCTCAGTGAGGTTACCATGCAAAGGAGCTCTGAGGACTCACCTCCCGAGGGGAAAATTGCTTTTCTTTGGCTATAACCATGGGCATGGTGCTGAAAATGCCCTTTGTGTTTGATCTTATGAGCAAGGGGGCTGAGGGCAGTGGGCAGCAGTGAGCCCTGCCCAGCCTGGGGAAACCCAACCACGTGTGGTGGGCACCAGGGGGCCTTGGGCAGGACTGTGTGGGGCACACAGGGCACCCTTGGGGTGCTGCCAGCCAGCCAGGCTGCACGGGAGATCCCTGAGCCAGGGGCTTGGAGAGGTGTGCAGGGCAGAAACTCACACCATGCTTGACTCATGACTCTGCTCTGAGCAACAGACAGGGAATTTTAAAATTTTTATTACTGTAGTGGGCTTTTACTGCCGTAAAAGGAGCCTATTCTAATTTTGGAAACCAGTGCTTCCTGAACAAACTACATTTTATCTGTAATTATTATTAGATTTTTTTTTTTCCTTCTCTCTAAAACTGACTGAGATTTTCAAGAGGCTGTGCACTGCATTGCCCCCCCCGCTCTCTGCTTTTCCTCAGTGGCAGTGACCACAGAGCTGGGAAAAGGTGTGACCATCCAGGCACTCACCCAGGTGTCTTGCTGTTCATCACTGCAGTCACAATTCATGGGTGTCTGGGGTCAGAGTTACCTCAGTTGTAAGGTTTCAGCACGGAGCTGCTGCCCTGTGCCCATCTCCTGTCCCTGATGGTCTGTCTGTGCACACTCAGTAAAAGCCAGGTGTTAATAACCCCCCTATCAGAGGCTGAGATTGTCTAAGGTTCTTAAGGGCTTCTGTTGCTTAGGACTCAAAGGCAAGCCATGAACTCCTGGCTGGCTGGCTCAGTAATTGCTTTCTAAAATCCTGTGGACTTCCAAGGGAGATTTATCCTCACCTTCTCAAGGGAGATCACTGGTCTGTAGTGAGAAACATGAGCACAACACAAGTTGGAGATCATCTGACAGTTTATGTGACACGGCACATACAGAATAAAATAAATGCCTGTCTTCCTGGCCTTCCTGTCCTTGATTTCTCTGTGTACCTCTAATCCTTCCATTTATAAAAGCCTCCTGAAGATGAGGTAACTCACTCATTCAAAGTGGTGGTTTTTGTTGTTTCTTTTCTTCTTTAAGGAGCTTTATATTGTGGGAGGGAAAGAAAAGAATAAGCAAAGGATGGGAAGAATGATCACCTCTAAGGCAAGCAACTTACTATTTCATGAGCCAGACAAAATCATGTTGGATGAGCATCAAACATACAGCCAAGAAGTTTTATTGTTCCCTTTGTCCCCTGTCTAAAACAGCATGTTTGAGAAACTGTCCCTTTAAATCTACTCTTAAATGTCCCACTTCACCAAGCTGGAATTTGCTGTGTTTATCAGCCCTGTGTGTCTGCGTGGGTGTCAGAAATATGCAGGTGATGTCATTTTTCCTTCCCTCACCCGGGGTTTAATTGACAATATCATTCCACACCCCTCCTCCCACCCTTCTTCCACCTCTTCAGTTTAAACCTTGTTCTCCCAGGCCTTTTGGGCCAACACTCTTCAAAAATGTGTTACCTTCATCATTTTAAGTTTTCTCTAAGGCAGGGAATTTTCATGACTCCATTTTTACATCGTTCTTGGTATGGAGATGAAAGAAATGTCCAATATGAATTTACTGTAGTAACCCTATCTAGCAATAATTTCTTTGGCCCACAAAATGAAGAGAGAGCTCACTACTGATCATAGAATCTGGACATTAGTACACTTTGAATTATGAAGATTTGTTGCCTTCATTTTATTATCTTATTAATAAACAAAACATATGCCTTCTGAATTATCTCTTTGGCATAGAATTTGGTGTTGGAATGTCTATTTTTATATAGCCATATTAAATAAATCATGGCAATAAGTCCTTGGGTAAAGTATTTTATCATACCTTTAATCAATTCAGCAAAGATTCCAAGGTAAACAGTAAAAGGTTTCCCTTTCTTCCCCGCAGTGGGATACATCACCACTAGAGGAAGTGCAAGTTTAAAAAAGAAGTGGTTATTAAAAAAAAAAAAAAGGCAAGAACTTAATTGCATTGAGAGAGGAAAGGTCTCAGTGGCCTGGCTCCTCTCTTTTCAAAGGATCTTCCGGCTCCTCGCATCTGAGGGGCCCTTCTGGGACAAAAGCCCCATCACCAGCAATGGTCTATGGACTCCACACAGACAAGTGTCCTTGGGACTGTCCTGGGAACCAAAAGTCAAGCTGTGAGGCAAAGCTCTTCCTCTGCTTTCTCTTCATCCAAGTGAATGGGAACACTGATGTATTCAGCTCATTTCTTGTCCCCAGCTTCCTCTGACTCATCAAAGGAGCTGCAAACAAAACCACCTCCACATTCCAATGGAGCTGTGCCTGGGAGGTAACAGGTAATACCTAAGGCACTGGAGTAACTTGGGACCATAAGCCAGACCTTTCAAGAGCCAGGCTTTCAGGCTTCTGAAGCTGTCAGGTAAAGCTACAGCCTGGCTTGGAGTCCTACATCTTAGTACCTCCCTCATTATTGTTACGGTACAGAGAGTTGTCTGGGATTAGTTACTGAGTCAATTAATGAGATAAAGTAAAAGCGTGAGTGAGAGCGTATTGTGTAATTCAGAGGTTGAAAGGCTATATTGAAACACATTGGTGATAATTAAGTTTAACTGTACAATTTTATCTGGCCAAACATAATTACTTGCGACTAAATGTATGTCAGTGCAGCTGATTGACAGACACACCGTATAGCCATGGCAAGCAGAGGACAAGGCTTAGGTCAAATGCAGGAAAAAGTAAAAAAGCATCCTCACAGAGATGGAACAGGACAAAAAAAAAAAAAAAATACTGGCAATTAACGTCACATAGAGTTTAGGAGTCGTTTTTTAAAAAAAAAAAAAAAGTTTTGTCCCAACCTAGAGCAAGATTTTCTTTTATTTTCTTCTGGACTGCCTGTTCTGTCAGGTTAAATGCAGGTGTAACACAAAGTTATAGTGATTACAGTTTAGTCCTTTGTTGTGATTAATGCTGTGAATGGGAAGAGTTACTGAAAAGAGGCAGGAAAACGGTGGGTTTAGTGTGGGCATGAGAGGAAGCGGTAGAAGTGTCTGATGGAATCCACAGTAGCTGGTGATTTGCCAGTGTTAAACAAATGCTGAAGCTGGTTAGTTTTTGTCTAGAAGTGCTACCTGTGTGCCCTGCTTCACATATTGCTGTCTTCTCCAAACAACAACAAAAATCTCCTTGAAATGTGTTTTGAGTTGACCCTGAGATTAACCCAGTTGGTTCGAGCCTGGTGCTAATAACGCCAAGGTTGTAGATTCAATCCCTGTATGGGCCACTCACGTTAGAGCTGGACTTGAAGGTCCTTATGGGTGCCTTGCAACTCAGAATATTCTGTGATTCTGTGAATAGTGTTTGTAATCACTACTACTTTCATCATCTTACCTCTCCCTGTACTGCTGTACTGACCTATTACTGCAGAAGGGTTGCAGCTGTGCAGCCCTGTGTTTGTGGGTGTCTGGCACAAAGAAATTTGAAGACTTGCTCCAGAATTCATCAGGTATTGAAGAAAAGAAATTCTTAACTGAAAATTGCTTTTCACTTCATTTTTCCTTGCCAGGAAAGGCTGACTTCCCACAGGCGCCGTAATTCAGCCCGGGCTCCACAAGGATGCCAGTTTTACTGAAAATTCAATCTCTTTACTACAATGGAAGGCCAGCTGAGCTGCCATCCACAGCAGCACTCAACTAACCCAGTGCCAATAGCGTGTGATTCATTGATTATTGTCAAATGAACTTTCACTTCTAACTTCAGAAAAGAATTAGACAGAGATGAAAACTCACTGTAAGGGCAGCTGAGCAGACTTATCTGTAACGATGAAAAGGAATGATTACAACTCTCAGTTGTACCAAGAAACGCTTGGGCCTATGCTGATTTTACTTAAATATTATTTAGACTTCTGCAAATTTGTTTAAAGCATGTCTCAACATAAGGTGCCATATGGCAGTAGAGGAGTGGGTGCTAATAGGAGCACATGTGAGACAACTGTGTCTCTGTGGACCTCCTTCCCAACCATCCCAGGAGCACTCCAAGCTGAGACTTTAGCCTGGAGGCAACTGAAGTTTGCTAAAGACTTTTCCTAGTTTCAGCTCAGGTGTTTGGGTGGCCATCTGACACATTAATAAATTAATGAACATTAGGATTATTCCCAGCCTGTGTTTTTCAGGAAGATGTATCACCAGGATGCTGCCATACTGTTTATCACTGCAGAGCACGTAGAGGCTTTGGATCTGGGACTGACCCTGCAGGTAACGGTGCAGGTCTGCCTGCACTCAGCTCCTCACCCCCTTGAGGTCACACAGCTGATGCACAGTGATGAGACTGGGCTGGTGGCTGGAATTGCACCCTGGCAAGCCAGCTGAGTATGGGAAAGGCTGGGACACTCTGTCTCCAGCCCTCCCTGCAGCACAGGAACAGCTGGGCTGACACTGCCAGCACTGGCCTTTGCTGTTTAATCTCCCATTTCAATCTCTTGCTTGGTGGCTGTGCCCACACCTCTGCTGGGGTCTGTGCTGAAGCACAGCCTTTGTTTTCTATTCCTCAGAGCCCTCCAGGTGCAGTGCCCAGGTATGGAACACATGTATCTGAGATACTCCACATGTCAGTCTGACTGAGGCGAGCTCTGTGACCAGCGTGTTTGCCACGGCTTGAAACCATCCTTTAATAATGTTGATCCTGTTGGAGGCTTTACTGGGTGTATTCCGCACACACACACAAATGATGAAAATATTTCATCATTTTTCAAGGAAGGAGGAGTTCAGAAGGGAGATAAATCAACATCCAATGGAATGGATATTGATTCATTTCCTCACCTTTGGAATGAATACCCTCCCCCCCCCAGCAAAAAGCTATGAAGGGGAAGCCACTGTTCATCTCAAACAAACAAGGCTCAATAAATCTTGATCCTGGTGAAAGGTAGTTTTGAGAGGAGCCCAGCTAAATAGAGCTTAGCATTCCTGCAACCAAACATGACATTACCCTTCTCTCATACATGTTGGATCTACTACTCGGGCTGTGTTTTTTTAATGAAAAATTACTTAAATGTGGAACAAAATTCTCATTTTAACAGCAAAACTGTATTCATAATCTTCCATTTGTTCTATTTATTCAGGGGAATTCCACATTTCTCTCACTGAATATCTGACATACCATAGGTCAGAGAGTGCTTTTAAGAGCTTCCAGCAGAATATCTCTGGTCCAAGCACTCTGGTAGGGCTGGAATCCATGAAGTACTGAACAAGCCTAGGGGTACTTGTTCTGCTCAAGACCTAGGCCTGTCTCAGGAACCCAAGGAGCTGCAATCAGGTGCTTAGTGCTGGGGGAATGTGTCAGTAGTTCCCAGATCTGGGCCTCCAGCTCATGCTGGACATATTTTCTCTGAATATTTTACAACCCTTTTAAAATGCATTCATTGTGCACAAATTCCTCTTGTATTTGCTTCCCATGAATATTTATGGAGCTGGCGGTGCTGCTGTGCAAAATCTGCATGGAAAGTATTTTAAATCACTCTCTGGGCCAGTCACACTGGCACTACACCTTCCCGTGCTCCCCATCAGGCCAAAGTGCTTTGGCATGAGGTGCCTTGTGGGATCAGCCACAGCTCTCTGTGGAGCTGGGAGCCTCTTTGGGCAGCTGAAGTTTCTTCCCAAATGCACAGAACTGTTCTTAACACCTCCACATGCCCAGGCAGGCAGCATCAAGTCTGCCCTTCTGGCTACAGCATCAGCATACAATGACATTTAGAACTATTGCAAGCAGACTTTGGGATTTGTAGTTGGGTGTGGTTGGAGCTGCCTCAAAAAAGGCCTTAGAAGCTTTATTCTGTAACTGCTGTGAGACAGTGGCAGTGTGTAACTATCTCAACTGTGTCTCAGATTGACACACAAAAAAAATTGTGTCCCGTACTCCACAGTAATTATTATTTTTGCTGCTACTCAGTCTTTTGTTATTCAGGCAGCCTCCTTCCTAATGGGCACTTATGGAATGACCTGTGTGGAAAAAATTGCTGTTTATATCAATCCATATATCCATAGAGCACAATGGCATCTCTTCTTCTATATATGTCATATATATAAATACCTGTGTGTATAGGATTTGTGTATTTTATAAATACAAAAATAGTTAATAACATGTTTTATTTGTATATTTTTAAATATGCATGTTAGACATATAGTCCAACATTTGCAGTCTATAAAAATATACATACTCATATAATCTAAACTTATAAAGAGATTACATAATAATATCTAACACACCTAGGGAGTTTCTTCTCATCCATCTCAGGTTCCTTTCTTTTATTTCTCTCCCATATCTTTGTTAAATGTGACCAAAAAGAAATTTGGTATTAATATATTAAGCCTGCCTTTGATTAGATTTTTAATTATGTTTTATATAGACATGTACCTATAACATTATATGTGCATACATTGTACATCACATACATAATGTATTGTAACGTGAGTATATCCATGTATAACATACCACAATGTAATACTGCAACAAAAGTTAATGTGGTCCAATAGAACATATCAGAATATTCTATGCCATATTAAAACATACATGACAGGCAACATTCTGTAAGTTGTATGTTATAATGTGCAACATGTGACACGCAATATAACGTTTATCATGTATGATCGGTGCAAGCATCACAACTGCTGTTACCCGCCATAATTAAATCATGCTTATTTTTTAAAATCTCGTTAAAGAAGTCCTTTCTGAGAACAAGTATGCTGTTAATTACTTTGTCTAACAGGAGCTTGTTCTGCCTGATTTATCTCATCCATGATAAACGGGTACTGTCATTTCACGTTCTCTCCTTACGGAAGTTTTCCTACAAAACCAATCTCGTTATCTCTGTAGACCTGTTTCTGCTCTTCATATTTTTGAGATGCAGCCAGCAGAACACACTATCAAGGGTGAAGGACCACTGGTTTCTGAAATGACATTCTGAGCACTTTCTGTAAATCTGTATTCCCTTTTCAGCTGTGTTATTGCTCTGGTTGCCATCCCACCAGCCCTGTACACCGAGTAAAATTGTTTATGACTCCAGATCCACTTCCTCAGTAATCACAGTTAATAGAGATCCAAACAGGAGGTGGCCACAGAAGTGTTTCCTCACCGGTGTTGCTCAAGATGAAGCACTGAATATCTGATTGCCCAACACACTGGGGTTGTAGTTTTTTACTGTTCATTTCAGTCTGCTTAAGTGGTGATTGATTTGAAATAAAGATTTCTTTTTTTTTTTAGTGCTGCATATTTCATGGGGTTTTGTGGGATTTGCTGTTTTCAAACTTGATCAAATAATAGTAGCTGCAATAAGAGACTCTTGTCCCTCTCTCTGGGGATTCCCCATCAGGGTTTAGGTGAAAATTCCATCTTGTTCCTCTCCTACAATGAGGTGCCAAGACCACTGAGGCCTCGGAGGTGGGAGGGACAGACCCTGCGTGTCTCTGGCACTGAGAGATTTCTCCCAGAAGCTCTCAAGAAGAGGCCAAGACATCCCACAGCACTCGAATTTCCTTCTACTGGCATGCTGAAGGCAAAGGAAGCACTAGCAACAGCTCCAAAGCTGCATTTGGTAACCACAATGGCAAAATGAAACAAATGCTTCCTAGTGAGGTTAGTATGCAATAACAATATTAACTTGCATCAAGAAATGCACCTCAGTGTATTTAGCCCCCTGTAATAGATGCCAAAAACACCCCCCCTCTGTGTTTAGCTGTGCCAGGGACTCACCCAATTTCTGCTCATAAACTAATGGACTTATAGAGTGCTTTCATAAAAGAATCTGATGCTTTGGTTAAGTTATCCACTTCAGTCTCAGCGTCTCACTTTGGCTGCATGACCTGAAGACCCATCCCTCTGTGTTGTGGGGGATATTTCTCTGCAAATGGGGTGTTGTGTATATCTAAGTCTACAGGCTGCAAAAAGAGAAAAAATTCAAGTAATGGTTAAAAGGCAAAAAACAAGGAAAAGGACCCCTCAATCAATCAAGTTCTAGACTCACTTATGTACCTTAGTGATGCAGGGCAAGGAAGTTGGCTGTGGTTTGAAGCTAAGAGCTCTTTCAAGAAGTCACAGACATGTTTTAAGGCCTCAATTCCAACTTCATTCTTAGTTTCCACGATTTTAGGCACAGCAAATGTTTTGACATTCAGTGCTGAAGAGAAGCTGAGGTGTCCCTTCCAGGCAGGGTAAGTATCCTAAATGACCCTTTGCTTACTTACACAGCTCCATCCCAGGTTCAGATCACCTGCTGGGGGAACACAGGTGGTGAAAAATAAACTTCCATTTTCTGCACTTCAGGCTGGCAGACTTTTTGTTATTGCTCATTTTAGAGAGGGCTTTTTTTTGTGGGATTTTTTTGTTGTCGTTGTTTTCCTTTTTTGCAGAGCTTACATTACTGTCAGTTGGAATACTAATGGACATCAACATAAACATCATCCCCAGGGCTGCTCAATGAAACTAAGGCGGATTGTCTTGAAATTAGCTTGACTCATATCTGAAAATTGCCAGTGATTAGCTGATTATGGTTTGAATTGAAGTCAGATTGCTACAAAAAGCCACAAAAAGTCATCCGCAGTTATGTTCTAGTAAATGATGCCTCGGATGCCTCAGTTGCTGCCAGTGCTTGCATTAGGGATGAAGGTCTATTACCACATCACATTGATGGTAGTAATTTTAAAATATGTATTCTGCCTGGGGAGAATCAGTCTCCTGGGGAAAATTCTGTCTTTTTACTTTTTAACCTACCCACTAGGAATTAAAGAAAAAAAAAAGAAAAGAGAAGGAAAAAAAAAAAAAAAAGAATAATCACAAACAGCAGAACAAATTAAAATATTCTCCCTATGAGAGAAGCTTTTTCCTCCTCTGTAAATACAATTATTATAATTACAGAGTGATTCAATCCTGGTGTCTTACTAGAAATCACTGCTTCTATGGTGATAGTAGGTGACATTTAAAATAATTTTAAAGAAATTGAAGGCCAAGTGTTAACAATGCTGATGTCAGGTTTATTAAGGAAAAAAAGAAGGTATTATTTTGTTATAATTGTAAAGTTCGGTGAACACTTCTGGTTTGATTAAACTCTGTGGATTTTAGGACTTTGATGCAAACAAGATAGGACCTTATCATTTTCCCTGTCCAAAACTACTAAGACATTCATTTGTCACGTGTGTCTGCATTTATCAGAGTTGAAATAAATACAGTTCAGCTTCATCAAAATAAGCAACTCCTTTATTTCAAAATAAAGTCACTTTTGAGCTGTGTCTCTCCATGGTTGCTCTGCTCTCCAGTGCTTCTATTTTTTTCTTCCCAGAGAAAATTCCCTTACAATCTTTACAGGTGAAAATGCATTTGAGCTCCAGCCCTTGTTGCATTACCAAGAATATTGCACAAGGAAATACTCAAATAGTATCTACAAGCCAGGAGTCATATTTAATTCCCATAAAAGTGGGCAACAGGATACTGCCATGACATTTCTAGCAGGTTTTTGATTTAAAATACTCACACTTGGTTCTCATTTCTTTTTAGTGCATATTTGACTTCCCACCAGAAAAATAAATTCTTACTTGGTATCTCTGATGATGTGAGAGAATGTTAAGGATGTCCTGTGCTGGAAACACTTACCTGGGGTGGGGATTAGGGAAATAACAAAAAACACTGTCCCAGCTGTTGGTGGTAGAAGCCATTCTGGGACCAAGAGGTGAGCACCAATCATTCAGAGCCAGCAGCAGTCCCAGCCCCACACCCCCCCCAGCTGGAAAGGGCCTCAGCAGCCCCCCCTGCCCCAAACCCTGCTCTGTGCCAGGCAGCAGTGCTTGGCACCCACCACAGGAGTGGGGTGCCTGCACACCTGGCTGCCACGTGCCAGCCACAGCTTTAACACTGCCCAGGAAGTAGAAACTGGAAAATGCCAGGCTCCGTGCCAGGCTGAATTGTTACCATTTCCAGGCCAGATCCTGAAGAATAGGGTCAAGTGTGACATGTGAATATAATTTTCTACAGAAGGGATGAGGGCTACAGGAGAGGCTTCAGGGACCAATGCAGGCAGACACTGTTGTAAATGACTCAGGGGGGCGTAACAGGGAGGTGAAAGGAATGAGAGACTTTACAAACAAGCTCTGGGCCTGCTGGTTGATGAAATCAGCACTGAGAGATAAAAAGAAACAATGAGAAGGGTACCACTGATTGATGGATGGAAAGAGATTTGTCTCTACAAGCAAACTGTAGGTCTGCTGATAATTGAAATTGGATATTGAGAGAAGAAAGAAACAATGAGAAGAGCAATAAACTCCATAAGAATTAAAATAAAGGGGAGGTTATACATTAGAAGGGAGTCTTAGGTATTAGGCAATTCGGGAAGTCTGCACCTCTCAAGTACTTCAGCCAATGGGGAAAGAGAGAGGGAAATGCGGTAGGGAAATTAGGATAAATAGGAGGCTGCGCCCTCCAAAAATTTGAGAGACCCCAGGGGAATGGCCCCTGGCCTCTCCCTTTATTCGAATAAAGTAACAGGACTCCTCTGTCTCCTTTTTGGATATAAACCTCTGGTGTTTGTGGATTGATTTTCCTGACAGAGGGGATGACATCTGCTCATGACAGCAAACATAGTTCTCAAAGGAGAGGAGCACACGTTCAGGACCATAGAAGGAACCACTTGGTCACTCTTAAATGATTAAAAAATTATTTTTAAGACATTAAAAAAACTGAAAAAAGGCCGAGGAAATTCAGTGACAGAAATGAACATGAGAGACCTTTACCCTCAGCCCCCACGCCTCAGACAGCTTTACATATGAAGATATTGCCTCTGCATCCTCCCTAATGACCAAGAAAAGCCATACACCCAAGCCAGCTTTAGGGCAGCTTCAGCACAGTGCTAACAGTCAAACAACAACAGAATAAAGGAAAAATGGTATGAGCAATCCTAAGCCAGGCACAGAGCACAAAGAAAAGCCTTCATTAGGCAGTACATAAATCTCTGCTCGCCTGTATCATGATTACTGCTTGCTGTGCTGCTTTCCTCCCTCTTTACCGTCTCATAAAAGGGTGTAGAGAAACAAAAGGTGGTACAAAGGATGATCGGCTATCAAGCAGGTTCCCCTTGATGGACTAAGTTAACGGGAGCACTCCAGAGCCTAATGTGGCTGAACATGACTTGGAAGAGGACAATAAAATCTGGGCCTTGGGCAAGGGTGTGTGTCAGGAACAGTCACAGCTATCCCTACAGCTGATTAGAAACAATAGAAGGATAGGACCTAGTTTCAAAACAAACAAAAGGAAGTGTTTCTTCCCTTGGTGTGAATTTACACCGAGGAAAAAGCTCTGCTTTTGAATGGCTGCAGTTAAAAGGCTGCAAAGAATCAAAACCTAATGAGACAGAGCCACAGAGGAAAACAAAAACCACGGAGGACATAGAAGTCAAAAGATGGCCTGTGTGGCTCAGAAATTAGCTGCCATACATCCTTTATGGACGGCAGAGCACCCTGGGGACATCAGTCTGCCCTTGCCTCGTTCCTAAGCTCGTATTCAGGGGTCTCCTGGAGATCTGATGAGGGACATGTTGGGCTAATGCAGCCCGACCAGCAAATTAAAGGGCTTAAAAATATTCAGGTTGCTGTAACTATCAAAGTCTGCTAGCATGGAATCTGTGCTTGATGATACAAAATTTGAGAAAAAATATGTGATGGCTGTGCTGTTACAAGCACAAGGTGGACCTCTTAAAAAAAATAATTTTATAAATGTGTTCATGTTACTTAACACCTAAAACAGAATTCTAACCTTAGTTATGCAGTATATATTGCTTGTCTGTCTGCTTGGAAACTACAGTGACTAATTATTTAGGCTTTATGAATAATTTAAATTAGCATTCGATTCTCTCACATTATATTCAAGAAAATGTGACTGTCTCCCAGTCTTCATTTTTAAGAAATTATTTTGAAAATCACTGCTTTTTTCTACATGCTCTCAAAGGTTTTAAGGTGCATGCAAAAAACACCCCAAAAAACCAAAATCAGAAGACATGTGGCTAGAACTTAGTCACCTGCCTTCTAAAAAACTAAAGGCTTGCAACAAAGATAAATCTGACATTCCCAGCCCTTTCTGTTCAGCTCCACGGTGGCAATAAACTGGTACTTTATTTTATTAGTTCTTAATTTAAAATTTAAGTTCTTGCATATAGGGTACCCTTAGTGCCTTAGGACTCTGCAATTATCTACACACACCCCCCCCCCCCCCCCCCCAAATTAGAATAACAGATAGATGCATAAAATTCACACCTAGCTCCATACAAATCAAAGAAAGAATGCATTACTAAGTTGACTCCCTTCCCCTCATGACTTTCCTTCATTATCTCATTAAACATTAGAGAAGCAAAAGACACAGACTGAAAAAACCGCAGGTAATGTAGAAAGGAGATTCATTTTTATGGTACTTCCAGAGGCGAAAGCTGGCTCCAGATATTCCTCTGCCCAGCCAGGGCACTGCAGAGGAATCTGCATGGAATTCCCAGCCTGTGCAGTACTGGGCTGCTGGACTGGCCCTCACAGGGCTGGCAGCGCTGAGGAAACGGTGACAAGAGAGACCCCCCCAGCACCAGCACCCCACTCACTTCTTCTGTCAGTACCAATCACCTTACCTTAACAACTAAACCAGGATGGCAGCCATTTCGAAAGCTTAAATATTTAATTCAGGAACAATAGCAGGTCATTTAAATAACTGAATTCAAAGGAGCACTGAGACAAGACCACAGTACCAGAAGGGTTTCATTCTGTCTGACATCACCGTGCACATGCACTACAGGAGAACCTGCACTCGGTTAGCTAAAGTCACTTCTCCCCACACCCACAAAAATACACTCAGGCTAAAATAATTAGTAAACAACAAAGATTGATTGTCTGTTAAGAACATTGTTGATGTCAGTTTAAAAGTATTACATTAACTAAACTACTTATATATGTTAACTATTTCAACGTGCCTAATTACTATTTCCTAAATAACTACTACCAAGAATATTTAAATATAAATAATATTTAGGGTCACGATCCCTTAGCTGTGAAGTAAAACACCCCAGGTTACATTGGCTGTGAAGAATTTTGAACCTCTGGTGTGAAGCTGGGACATGGAGCTGGCACTTTAGCTACCTGCAGGCCTGAAAGAAAGCTTTTGTGCCCTCATCTGAAATACTGGTTTTCGGATCAAATGTCACAATAAAAGTCCAACAGTGAGGCAAAGCCCTGACCTCCAAAGCTAAGTTATCTAATGCATAAAGAGATACTGCACTTTTGATAAAAATCCTGCATTAAATCTAACACACTTGCAATAAACTTAATTTTATATGCTAAATATATTAATTTTTGACAGTCAAAACAGTATTGTTGGCAGTCCCAGTCCTGTTTACCTCATCTGCATCTGTTTGATTAGGGAAGTAGACCTCTAGCATCTATACTGGATTTTGTATTTCTCACCTTGATGTAATGCTGTCAGAATTCCCAGGTGGCCTCTCTGGGACTCCACATCCCTCAGATGTCACCCAAGCCTGGCTGTTTCATTGCCTGGGGGAGGCTGTGGGCCTGGTGCTCTCTGTTCCAGCCAGTGTAATCTCATTTCCTGCTCCTGGACAGCTGCAGACTGCAAGTCAATGGGAAAGAGAAGGAGGCTGCTTATTTCCCTGCTGCTAGGGACAGCTCCTGAACACTACAGCCCAAGCAGCAGCCCTGTCCCCAGACACCTGTCAAAGCTGCCTTTAGAATTATTTCTGTTCTCTTCCCCTAAGGAAAGAACCCTTTGTCCTATCAACCTATTAGCAATTGGATATTTTACTTTGCATTCAGTTATGTTCTCAGAGAAAGAACAAGTGATGAAAGTGCCTTTTGGAGGAACATCAAATGCATTTCTTGATGAATTGCAAACTGGTAAACTACTTGGAAGCTTTCAAAATGTAAAATCTATTAAATATTTCAATAAAGTAGTTCTGTAAGGCACTGTACTTTTTTCCCCTCCAAAGATGGCAAATGTAAAAGACCACCTGTTACTGACTGGAGCTTGTACTTATCAGTGAGTGTTTGTATTTTCAATTCCATTTTTTTTAGGATCTCAAGCCACCAGTCAAACACAGCCCACCAAACTCTTCCGTGCACATCTAAGTAACTGATAAACTGTTGTCTCTGAGCTGACTACATGGACTCATTTTCCTGGGATCCCTCGAAAAAGGCCACTCATCCAGCAGTCCCCTCCTTAATGCAGGTGAGCTCACACCTTCCAGGAACCAGCCACAGCCCTGGTACCAACTGCAGTGCAGACCCCGGACTGTAAATACTTGTTAAAATTAAAATAGTGTTTGCTATCAGCCTTAAATACAGAGAAATAAATATGTCTAAGCCTAGTTTAGCTGGAAGATGTGACCTTATCAAGACTAAATGGCTATCAAAAAATTATGAGTAATTTTCTGCAGTAGATGGAGAAATTACACTTTGTCACTTTTCAGCTTCTGTTGTGAATTAAATTCCACCTGATATAGAGAGGAACCAGGCAAGAGATTAGAACCTCAGCTTTAACAACTTCCCCCTAAAGGATAATGGCAAATGCTCTTAACCTTACTCCACAAGGTCTTTACACATAATTAGAAGATTTTTTCCAAAGTACCTATAAAATCAACCATATCCTAGTGCTGACTTGTCCAACATGAAGCAAAAAAATTCCCCCAAACATAATTTCTGGGATTCCCTGCAGTGCCTGTGACTTTACTGAAAAATGGGAAAAGGTGTTGAAACTCCTTGAAATGTTTTTGTGCAACCTCTTTCCTAAAAGACCTTTTTTTTATCATGCAAGAGCACAGAAACACATTTGAATCTATTTTCTCATTTACTGTGCTCTGAGACAGCTTGGGAGGGGGTGTTTTAAAACATTTTTTTTTTTTTTTAAAGCCCATTGAATTAAAACTGAATAAACACAAAAACTGATAAGCCATTCCTGGTAGGGGCATGGCCCACTGAGTTGCAGAGGTCCCCTATGTTCTCCCTGCGTTATCAAGGTTAGTTCTGCCCTTCAGAAAAACTTGAATCAAGACAAATTTCAGTCATAATCTCTCCCAGACTTGGCTGCTTTCAGGGTTGTGTGCCAAGGATTAAACTTTCCAGGTAGCATTCCCATTTTCCCCAAACATATGGCTGGACTGCACACCAGCAGGAAAGAACGCTTCAAGTGTGTCCCTAAAATTGCTGTTTTTGAAGAAGGTGAGGTTTCCACGTGCATTGGAACCAACAATAATCACCCTTATGCATAAAAAGCTACATGAGGAATTTGCTGTACAGTCAGTCAGAACTTTCTTCTGACCAGGTTAAATACTTTCAATTCACATTTGAACCCCCCTTGTCCAGTGGTTCCAAACTGCAGTGGCCATAAGTCACAAAAAAAAAAAAAAAAAAAATAGTGCAGACAGGAATATAGGCCTCTGGAGAAGTTCCCCCAACACATTATTGCACAAAGGAAAAAAAAAAAAAAAAATCAATTTTATACATTTGGGTAAGCCTCAAACAATAAAAGAGAAAAGGTCACAACAAAATCAAACCATTTTGCAAAAATATTGCCCACAAGAATGGTGTTCTGAAAGCAGTTGCTTTGTAGTCAACATTAATATCATTTAACAGCACTTCAATTTTTATTCTGCTTATATACCCAAAGTCAAATAAAAATGGTAGAAATTCAAAGCATGTTCAATATTGTTGTGGGTTTTTGCATATTATATACATATAATTATGTATTTTTCTCCTCAAAGTACTGTAAATTATTTACTGTGAGCCAGGGAAGACACATCTATCTGGAGACCCTAAGTAGAACCCAGAGGTTAAATCACTAAAAGCACCTCTCTTTGAAGAGGCTGGGTTGTGATCCCCTGGAGACTCCAGACAGATGGTTTTTAGCTCAAACAAAGAGGCACAGAATGGCATGATGTCATTTTTGCAACACTTGATCTAAAGTCTCCTGGATCAACCAGACAGTTATGAGAGGATTGGGCAAACAACCAAACAAAACCTGCAAAAATACTACAAAGCGTATGCTAAGGCAGGACAAACAAATTAAGAGCTTTTGAAAGCAACTTCATTTTACACTAATAAAACCTGTGGAGTCCACAAAATCACAGAGCAGCAAGGGAACCTTTAGAAGAGGACACAGTTCTCACTTTTTTTTGGATGACCATAGAGAAAAAGGGGAAGAATATTCTGCCAAGGTGTACTGGGAGAGATGAAAATACAAAAGAAAGTTCATTTACATAAACTTTCTACTCAGTCTTTCAAATGATGCTCTGAATTGCCTCCAGAGCTCCAAGTCTAAAGCAATACGAAAAAAAAAAAAAAAAAAGAGGGAAGAACCTTGAAAAGATGCAACTGCAAAGCAATAGACACCTTTTCACCTGTTTGCCATTTATTTGCTTTCTTCAAAAGGAATATTTTTACAAGGAAGAAACTTCTTTGTGCAATTCTGCTATTTACTGAAACCTCAAGGCAACAAAGAGCCAGTACAAATAAACTCTGGAGAGAATTTCCTACTTAACATGTAAGAAGCAGAGATCAATACACTGGGCTAGATAGCAGAGCCTCTGAATCTCTCTGTCAAGTAGGAAAGAAAAGCCTTTCTGACTGCACTTCTGTGCTCAGGCCATTGAATTGCTGGCTTTTTGGGTCCATTAAGAAAAAATGGTGTATAACCCCACATATGGCGAGGGAGATGGAAAAGAAGGAAGCAGCAGTTAAAATATCTTCTCAGAAGTTTATAGAAGTGGATAGAGAACTGGCATTAAAGGCTATTTCATTGTTACAGTACCTTCTATTATCTAGAATTATTGATTTTTTTTTTATGCTTTATATACTGCTGTTGATGCTCTGTTCTCTCATACACTGTTTTCTCCTGCTTTCACTAGGAAGAAATAACATCCAGATGAACACACCCTGATTAGGTTTTGCTAAACATCTAAAAGAGAGCTTCAGCTGAGTTAATTTGAAATTGTTAAGTAGAGCCACACCTACCAGGGCATGCTTGTGCTTTCAGCTTTTGCATAAACGCTTGTTCATGAGGTCTGTGCTTATTATGCTCAAGCCCAAGACACAGTTTAACTCTGAGTTAAAATATTAACTATACCCAGGAACACAATCATGTCTATGACTGTGCATGATGGAAATATTGAAATAGTTATTTATACGTTATATAATACTGTATTATAATTATTTATCCATTGATGGAATGATACAGATGATACATACTGACCAGAGTGGGCATAAGCTCATATGCACAACGTGTGCAATAAAATATCTCAAGAAGTGACAGAAATTGGAATGACAGGAGAAACCCCTCCCAGAAATCCCCAAGTTTTCTCCTTGGCAAGAAAAAGAGACCAGAATGAAGATCCAGCAGATCCCCCCATCTCATGTGTGGCATCATGAAACACAGAGACATTTTATTGTGAAAAACCATTTTCAGTTTCAAGCTATTTTTGAATATTGTATTAATTTAAAGATACTGATCACTTTGTGTAAAAAAATTGTCGAATTAGATGTTTGGTAGGAGCATATCCCAGCATATCCCCCAAGCTCACAACTTCAGCAAGCATACTTGAAAACACTGGTTTAAATCAAGCATCACATTTTTTGGATGAAAACTCACATTGTCAATGTTGAGGCTTAAATCAATATGATTAATAGTCATTATTATCATAACACTGAAGGAATGATGCGGAAGTTTTATGCAAGAATTTTACATCAGCTCTTAATTACCAGTTTTGTCAATATAGAGATGAAATTCTCTTACAGTTAAGTATTTTTGAGACGTGCATGTGAAATAATAAAAAAATAAAAAGAATAGCTGTTGCCAGCTAGCTCTAGCTGTACTGTAAGAGTACTTCACAGGACACTTTAAGAGATTTTATAGAAAGACAAACTTTAAAAAAAATTAAAGAAAAGAAAAAAGAGAGTATGTTCTTGTTTTATCTGCTGCCTCTTGATGAACAAATTTGCAAAGAGAAGGAGGAAGAAGAAATATTGGTCTCTGGAGTCCCAGAACACACCAGGGCTCAGGGAGCCTCCTCCATTGTGGGTGATACCACCTAAAAAACACTTAAAAGGAGGAGAGGAGCTTGCCAGCATTGGGATTACACAGCTAGCTTCAGAGGCGGGATGGAAAAGCAGAAACTTTTCAAAAGGCTTTGGACTAGGTGTATGCTGGAAAGTCCTCCAAATGTGCTGGAGTTCAATGAACAGTGGCAGAAGAGCTCTTGACTCTGCAGTTAGAATTCTTCACATGGCGGTCAGAAGAGAACTGGTTTTCAGGCATCCTACTTGGTTCTTCTCAACCACGAACCCAATTTCGAGAGTGGTGTTATTCTAATTTGTTCTCTGATCTTACCAAAACCATAGCTCTAAAGACGAGAAAGTACTGGATGAAGGGCCCATTGCAGTCCTAGTCTTCAAATGAGCTTGAATTTCTGTAGTGTGGAGCACTGACAATTACAAATTATTTTATAGGAACTGATCATTAAAAGAGAACACTTAAAAAAACCCAATTTATTTTAGAGGTTAAAGTGTGACCGGTTGTTTTAATTTGATTGGTAATCTTCAAAGAGGCAACATTTTAATTTAAGGGTCAACTTATTCTGAAAGGCTAACCAATCATGTAATCTAGATAAGTCCCAGTCTAAAGAGGGTGAAGATGGCTATGCATGATTAAAGTACTCAAAGGCACCTTTGTCAGTTCACTGCAAGCTTTTGGGATGCCTTGAACCATACTAAAGGAACACTCATCGAAGCAAATAGTTTGAGGAGAGATCTATCATATTAGTATGGGTAGTGAATCCTGCTTTATACTAAGAGGTAATTTTAATATAATCATCCCTACGTGATGAGAATTTGTAAAACAGATTAGCAAGGTCTGATTATCTCTACTTCAGAAAACTTGAAATGTTCCATGTTAAATTTGCGAGTAACTCTATTAGCTTCTTACAACTTTTTTGCTTGTACTCCCCATAGTTCCTTTTCTACTAATGTCACTTAATAAAGCATAACCATGCACCTAGTTCTGCCTTTAACTAAACACCACAAAATCTTGTATGCTAGAGAAGAATGTTTTATAAGTTACCTTTCATTTGCTTTTATTACAAAGTCTTCTTAGGTACTTTGCACACAAGTACCCTACTCTAATGTACTGCACTCCTTTTTCCTTGTTATTTTTTTACTCAGAAAGCAAGAATTGTCTTGGAACAAAAAAGAAAGCATAGAAATGCTAAGGCCCCAGAAATAGAACTTGCTTTACCTCTTCACACCCATAAGCTATTGCTGGCAGCACACCTATCAGCCGATACCTAAATGAGCACATACTTTGTCCTCCATCTGTAAGTAACTTTTGTGCCCACTGCCCTGCTTCATATGCAGCGTGCCTCATTTCTGTAGGAAGTGATTGAACAACAGTTTCTTCCTATTTTCAGAAGCTAATTAAGAAACTTGATCTCAGCCCTCAGGCTGAAAGTAGGAAAGAATAAACACATGCACTGGACACTTGCTGGCTGCACAATTACAGCAGTTCGAATCAGACCTCTTGACCAATTAATCTAAGTCCTGGAGCCTCAATAACTAATTCCAAATCTCTCTCTTGAACACAGCAGGAAAGGTGTTTGCCAGCCCTGGAAAAAATGCCTGCTGTGACACCCAGAGCAGGATCTGTCTGATGCCATGAAAGAGATTGGTGACCTACGAGGGAAGGAAGGTTTATCGCTGAACAGAAAACACAAGTAAAATGCCAGAATGAAGTCACAGCTAGCAAGGCAATAACCTGGAGCTTACATGAAGTGTTCCTTGTAACTCCCTGGTTTTTGTTTTCAGGAAAAGAAGATATGGATATTTTTTGCAGGAGACATGCTTTATATTCGTGGTTAGTTCCAGCAAGCTCATTTTGGAGCCCAGCTAAGGCAAAATACCAACATCCAGCCCCAGGGCGGCTTTCAGACTTCCTCCATGCAAGCAGAAAACTTTCAGCTCTTTTACAAGACAGTGTAGAAATAAAGCAAGCTTTCCATAAATCAGAATAATGTCTTGTATTTACACATCATGCTGACAAACAACACATTACCAGAGACACTTAAATTCAAATTAAACTCTGATCACCTCAGCTCTTTGCTAGCCTCTTCCAGATAGTCTGGCTCTACGGTTTCAGGAGAGAGAAAGAGAGAGAAGGTCATGTTTGACCTGAAAACTCTGGTAGTGCAGGCAGAATAAACACGGCCCCATGCAGGGTTGACCAGAGAGGTGCTCAGACCTAATCTTATGCTTAACTAATGAATTTAACTTGTATGAGCACAATATATGGAAGCCAGGTTCATAGTGGGAAGTGGGAGCTCTCATTAGGCCAACTCATATCATCTGAAAGCACAGAAAAACTTACAGAGGTCCTTCTTCATGTCCAAAACCTCTTTCTGAGGTAAGTTGAAGTCCAAACCTGGCTGATTGACTCCAAACTGATAGTGCTTTACATGGCTCCTTGCCAATGTGGTGTTTGATGCTGAACCTAATTACTGGTCCATCTGATATGGTTCACTGTAAGTTAAAGGAACCCTTAGGTTTTAAGGTACCAGACACAAATTAAATACTGCAAAAATACAAACTCCTTTCCCTAGTGGTCATTTTGGGGACCTCCACGCTCCGCTAGCAGAGCTAAATCCAGTACAGCGAGCAGTTCATATTAATTAAGGTCATTGATGTAAAAATAACTACAGTTGTACAAGTGAGCTCTTTATGTTAGCAAGATGTATTGTGAGAATTATTAACTCTAACAGGTATTTTATCTGAAGCAATGTCCATGAAATAGGATGACCTTTTATCTATTACCTGTTGGGTTTGCAGCACCTATGAGTTCTAGATTGATGAGTTTCCTGCTCAGACCAATTTCATTACATGTTCTATTTATATCACCTTTTTTTTTCCCCTTGGCTGACAGAAGAATAAAAAAAAAACCCCACACCAAAAAAACTACACCCAAACCTGACATGTTCATGGCATGCAAATTTGATCAGCTAACTACAGTGATTATCAAATGAACAGTGACTCTGGGCCCTTGGACAGAGAAGACAAAGCTCTGAACCTCCCAACCCAACAGGGTAACAGTGTTAAATAGTGCATTATTTGTCATAACACATTAATTTAATGCTTGAAGAGATAAGGCTCCAGTGGTCAAAAGTAAAGACATCACAGGGATGCTTGTAGGCATTGAAAAGACTGACATTAATAGAAAACTTTAGTTTGTACGACTACAGTCAGGCAAAATGGCCTAAGCAAGCACTGAAAACATTCAAAACACTTCCTGACTTGCAAGGATATCACAGCCTAGGCTGCACCTAGGAGTGGCACAGAGCAGGCTTTATCAAAACAAAGACCACCTCTTATTTTGGGCCCTCAAGAAACAGTTGGAGTTTCAAAATGCTCAGCACCAGCTAGATCCCAAGGGTACCACTATCCCATGGCAATCGGACGGAAGGATGCTGAGCCAGATGAATGGCAAATAACAGGAAAGGGTTACTTTAAATTACATGGTGGCTGCTAGAGCAGAGAGACAAACGGCATCCAATTTGCCATGTTCTCCCCTCAGAATATTGCTCAAGTACTTTCAAGCCTGGGTCTCACAACACCTCTCAAAGTTCAAATAAATTATAGAACACAGCAGTCATACTGTGGTGGAATAGTTTTAAATAAAATCAACTATTCAAATTATCCAGTCTCCTAGCATACCTTTATTACCCCTCTGAGCTCTACAAATCACACCTCTCTCTGCTTTCCTCTCAGGCTTTCTACTGATGTACAAAAATCTTCAACTGGAGTATTTTCTAGCCCCAAAATGAACTTTTGTTGACTGGCCTCTTAAAAGGCTCCAAACCACAGAAACATTTCCAGACATCTCTATGAAATAATTAATAGTGCTGAAATTTGCACTGTCCTCATTAAACCCTGGGATTAACAGCCAGCTGAGATAACTGAGCATTTCTGTAATTTTTGTAGATTAATAATTTAGCATTTTCTATGGGGGAAGACACATCAGGCCTAATCCCTCTGCAGGTGGAGAAGTAGCCTCATGATAAACACAACCAGAATTTCTTTTCCTTCTTCATAATGTTCTGCTAAACAGTGAAAAATTATGAAAAAAGCCCACCCACCTAAACATAGAAAAGAATTTAAAAAACCAAAAAAACCATCAAACATTTGCAGAGAATTTGAGCAGCACATGTACAGTGGCATATGGAGAGAGCTGAGGTACTCAATGACTTTTTTGCCTCGGTCTTCACCAGAATTTCTCCAGCCACAGAGAAGTCATGGATGCCCCATCCCTGGAAGTGTTCGAGGCCAGGCTGGATGGGGCTTTGAGAATCCCTGTCTAGAGGAAGGTGTCCCTGCCCATGGCAGGTGGGTTGGATCTAGATGGTCTTTAAGGTCCCTTCCAATCCCAGGAATTCTAAGAACCTCTGAGGCAATTTGGGAATTTCTAGATCATCCCTGTTTGGTCAACCTGCTCTGAATAAAACACCTTCTTACACAGTTTCTCTTTGTTTTTATAATACTGCTGTCAAGGACACCGTTTGTTGTATAATCTGCAGCAAAAGCATCTGGCACTTCTAACCCCCACAACTGGCATTAATCTTGGTATTATTTTCAGGTACAACACCCCAGTGTGGATAGAGCCTGGTGTTTCACACACACACCCCTCTATTTAGTCTGCTGTGTCTTTATTTAAGTGCTTAAATTAATGGCTTCATATTCAGAAGTTCTTATTACCTAGCAGCAGCTCATGCTGGCTTTTAACTCAGTTCTGACTTTGTGAAGGCCTTTATTTCCACACTATTTCTTTTCTCACTAAGCAGCAAATAGTGATTTTTACCATCCACACTAGTAGTTATGATTTTATGCGTTGATGAGAGCCTGCTTTGTTTTAAACCATACCACTGCTCTCTGAGTATAAAACCATAGAACTTTTGGGATAACTGATTACTTTTCCTAAAGGACATCACAGCTTCAAAGATTTCTCTTTTCCTAGGAGATGAGTAGAAGCTGCATAATTTGTACTTCATGACAAAACAGTAGCTCACACTCTGAATTAGTAGTGTTATACTGTGATGCATGTCAGCAATGGCAGTGAAGTGCTGGCTGCTTATTTAACAAAGATAAATTAATTTGTAGCTGTCAGTCATGTTTTCCAGATTTGCTTAGATTCTGAAATTTATTGACAAGCTATAATAACTGACATTTAAATTGTCTGTTCTTGTAGAAGCAAAACATGAAGCATGGACCTAAAATATGACATTTAGTTCTAATCCCTGTTGCAAATAGAGATCATTTGCTGCTTCTGTAACTCTTCCATTTAAAATGAGTATTCTCAAATGGTCCAGCATCCTTTTAAAGTAGCATTTGAAGACCTTAAATTTACTTCTTCCTGAAATATTTATATCTATTTCTCAAATTCCTTGAAAGAAGTTGATTTTAATCTGTCAGACAACTGCAAGAGGGTACATTCATCCCTCTCTGTTCCTATACCACTGGCTCCTTCAAATCCTAATTAGCAGGGATTTTGACAGTGATGAGGGGACCCAGCTGCATCCTGTTTGTTCCCTGTTTGGGAATAGGACTTCCAGCTTCCTGCGTGTCACTTCCCCTCTCTGCGTGACTGCCCTGGTGCTCCCACAGTCACAGTGATGGGGAGAAAAGGGACAAGACTTCCAGCTTCCTCCACTCCTCCAGCAAGGTGCTCAAGGGCAGGGAGCAGTGTCTTGGGACAGTTTTATCCCATGGGGACAGTGGATCATAACTCAGCCCTGAGAACACATCAGGGGCAACTGTTAAACAGTAAAACAGCTACAGTGATGCTGTAAGAATATTCCACAACAAATCTTTAACAGGAAAAAAACCCAAAAACAGCAGAGCAAACCCCACAAATTGCAGACCTTTTTTCTTCCTCTTGATGCCAATCACTCCCCTTAAGAGGAACAGCTTGATGAGCTGTCCACTGTCTTGTGTGCCCACCTCAGACCATTGTCTGCTTTCAGAAATATCACAAACAAAAGGCAAAATTATGTTTCTTTGTTATTTTAAAACAAAGGCTTCACTAACTAGACCAATAATCCACATTAGAAGTCCATCCTTCCATACTGATTCTGCTACAAATCATCAGACTGGAACAAATACAACAGGTGGTGTTACCAGTCTGAAGGGTTTGGCATTGATATTTGGCCCAGACAGGCTCAGAGGCTCATTTGCACAACGGGACTTGAACCCCTGAATAAAGTCTCTGAAAAGGCTGTGAAAGCAAATAAAAAAAATCACAAAAATCCAAATGATCTTCCTGGATTTTGAACATTTGGATTTTATTGCCACCCCAGGCTGTGCACACAAAACAAAGGGGAAAATGTCAGACTAAATTGCCCAGGGGAAAAAAACCCCTGAAATTAGAATTGGGAGACAGGGGAAGGCTGATGCCTGACCTGCACAGTGCCACCCCTCCACCTGTCTGAAAAGCCTTTTTGATGGCTCACCCTTTCAATCCCTCTGATTGCAACTGCCAGCACGTAAAATCAGCCACTTGTGTAAATCACTTTTAGCTGATTATTTTAAAGAGGCTCCACTTCAAATAAGGGGTTAAATCCTCTTTCTGTTGCATGATAACGTTTTTCTTCAAGGGGTTTGATTGGCCTGGTGCTCACACATTCACTCTGTGGAGAAGGACTAGGGCAGTGATTGCAAAAATGACACCCAGCCCAGCCCCAGTAAATCTACTATTGTGTCAGAACACAAAGACCCAAACTAGCTCCTGGTTGCCTTAAAACCTAGAAGTAATATTTTCTTTCTTTTATTAGTGGACACATTTTTGAAAAGCAACAACAGCCGATGCTTTAAGTCCTTCCCTGGTCCCCTAATGATGACCAACCAGAAAAGTAGAGCATCCTTGGCTTCCCTTCAGGCCTTTTAACTGCTCCAGCTGGCCACTAACTGCTCTGTGAAAAGGCCTCTGTGTGACACATTTGTACACAATATGGATCCTGCAGGTTTCCTAGCCCCACGGCACCAGTTAGGCAAGTGTTTCCTTCATGTATTGGCTGTGTCCTGCCTTACAGGCACGTATCTATATCTTTTCCCCTCTTTGCCAGCTTCTCTGAATTCTATTTTTAATATTCAGTTAACTTTGTAGAAAGTAATTATATTCTGCTCATTCTACACCAGCTGGTATTTACTTCATCCTCCATCAGGCATCAACAGAGCATGGGGCTGCAAGACAGAAACATTACTCTGGCAAGCATAAATATTTCATTTTTCACACCACAAATGCGTTGATGATTTATTAATTAGCCTAAAGGCCTGCTGCTTCTGCATAGCTGAGTAGCAAAATAACTCAGCTATGACGACTGAGAAAGTCTGTGGCTCACATCCCATTGGAAAGCTTTGACCAGCAGCATGTCCAAAGGCTAAAAAACATTTCCAACGGGCCGGCACTAAAATTATCAAGATAAATCTTGGACATCACAACCTTTGGACCAGCTTTGGGGAGATGCCTGGTCGAATTCCTAGGAGTAGCAGCGCTGATGCCGGCCTCGTACCGGTTCTGCCAAGGGAACCTGTCTGGCTGCTGTCAAACACATTCTCAGCAGAATGGATACTCTAGAACAGCCATAAGACTCAAGCAAGCCAATAAACAGCAGGAAACTGAGCAACAGTGTATTATTATTATTCCTTGGTGTTCATAACTTCAGATCCAGGCTGGTGACCATATCTGTCTTTTTCTTTTAACAAAAAAAAAATATATATATATATCTCTATAGATCCTGAAATTCTTCTTTACAAATTCAAAGGAACATTCCTATGTCTTAATTTTACTTTCAGAACAGCCAAGACAGGGCCTACTTAATTTTGCTTAAAAATTCAATAATTCAGAAGTTGATTCTAGCAATCTCTGAATTTTAAATGAAAAGCAGAGAAAGGAAAGATGACTATATCAAAACAATTTCCACCAGTTTTAAAGCATGCTCAAACACCATTTCAGGTCTGGAAAACATGTCAGTGTTCCCATTTCCATTCTGTTTGCCTTCACTTTTAACTAAATTAGAAAGAATGACTCTTAGAATCACTGTAATGATTAATTGTCTTTGGGCATGGGTAAAACTCTGAACAGGGCTGAAGTGTTTGGGTGGGCAGTGGTTTGAACCCGTGGCTGGCTATGAGTGGCATCCTTAGGAATCGACGCAGGGGCACCTCCACCAGGGACCAAACAACTGGGAAAAAACCCAGGGGAGCCTCAAGGAGCTCAGCAAAGGCAAATGCAAGCCCTGCACCCTCATCCTGGGCAGCTTCAGCAAGGGAGCAGCCTGCAGGTTGGAAATGAGTTATTTCCTACCACTGGGCATCTGGAAGGTTCAACCACATGTGCAGTGCCCAAAACACTGTCCTTCCCTAGGAGAGGGGTGTTGATACCCCATGGAGGGGGATGGAGCACACAGCTCAGGAGGGGCCCAGGGATCTGGGCTTGCTCAGCCTCCGGGCAAGGAGAACAAAGGGGGACATCTGCCACCACCTGGAGAGGGATCCAGAGAAGATGGAGTTAACCTCTGTCAGAAGTGGTCAGTGAAAGATTGAAGAAATGTTCATAAATCACAGCTGTGTATAAGGTGAGAGGGGAAAAAAGACAAACAGAACAGCATGAAAAGGTTAAGCACTACAGAGGTTGTCCAAAATGTCTGTGGAGTCTCCGTCACAGGTGGTCAGCGCAGGGCTGCGTGAACCCCCTCAGCGAGCTGACTGTTCAACCCTCCCAGTGGCCCCCTGCTAACCTAAATTATTCAATTATTTAATGAGTGAAAGAACTTAGTGGCCACTGTTATTTATACAGCATGCTTAATTATGGATGTTATTTGATGTTTGCATCATAGAGCCTTGACCCTATTCCAAAAAGATTTCAGTTTTTTTTCCCTGCAAGGAATTAGCTTGTGTACTCTGAAAAATGATCTGACATACCAGAAACTAGAAACATGTCAGTTCCAAGGTTCTCAAAATGCAGCCTTTGTCCATTTTGGGTTGAAAACATATTGTAAAAGATCACAAATTTCCACAGAGTTAAGTTCTGCCTGGCAGCTGCTGTGCATGCACACACACCACTGTGACTCTTGCTAAAATAAAGCCTCTGCTTTTCACTATCTACCCCTCATGCCTTTTATTCAGGCTTTTTAGTAGAATATTTAAAAAAAAAAAAAAAATCTTGAGATTGGTCCTATTAGCAATTTCCCTTTAGTTTTGTTATTTATCTTTTGCATGCAACCAGAGACCCCAGCAGAGACCTGGTAGGTGGCACAAAATCATGCAGCAAAGAGCAGAAAATTGATGCCCAAGAGGGGTGGTGTATGACAAGCCAGATACACAGTGGAAGGTTTGGAAAGCGATAAAGAGAGGTACCAAAAACATCAGAGCTGGGAATACAGCCCATGTCTCTGGGTCTCAGTACAGTGCTATCTGGTAGAAAAAAGCTGGTATGAGGGAAAAAAATAATTTCAAAGTCTCTTGCTGACACAGTCTGCCTGAGGTTAAAGACAGAACAAAGCCAGAGTTAGACTTCTTCCCCAGAGTTGTTTTTAAGGTTAACTCCTGCTCACTAGATAAACATCACAAGCTGACACAAGGGAAAAAGTACAGGAGACAAGGATGTCTGCTTCATCCTGTGCTGGCAGCAGGAGACAGCTCGTGGCAGGACAGTGGGAGCAGCAGCATTGTCACCTCCCTCTGAGGAGTCGTGTGCCACCACCTGCCCGTCCTCCCTGCCAGGGTCACAGCAGCACCTGGCTGGCAGTGGGGCTGGCAGGGCTGAGAACCAGCTCAGAACAAGCACCAGGCAGCCAGAAAAGGGCCAGGCGATTAAACCTCGAAAAACAGCGAAGAGAGGACTTTGCAAACGTGACAAAATCAGACAAACTCCTCCTTTTGTGGGGTATCCTAAGTGGGTTGTGCCCTCCAGGGGACTCACCACTGCCAGAAAATTCAGTGTCCACCAAGACTGGATGCTCAACACTCTCTCTAAAATGTGCCTTGTCCACGTGGTTCCCAATGCTGCCATTCAGGCTGGCAGCAGGGTGGGCTGCCCATCACAGAGCGTGTCCAGCTGAGCATCAGGAGAACTGCTGGCCTGTGCTTCAGTTCCATTAACTTGTGGGAACAGGATCTTTAAGACTGTGCTTATTTCTCACTTTCACAGTCCATATTTTGAAGTAAAAAAAAAAATTAAAATTTGGGCAATATATTTGCTTCAGCATGGTGTTAGCATTAATACTCATCTAGAAAGACACCTCACAGCTGTGTTTTAACATAGCAAGAATTAATTTACACCTGGACCCACTTCTCTTTGACATTTTGTAGCCGCTCCTGTCAAATACTACTTTATATGTTTATATTATTTCACTTTATTGTGCATCAATAATAATGTACAAACTTTAATATTCAGTGAATAAATGTAGCTTTAGTAAGGTTTTCATTAGCACTACAGTGAAGGTGCGTGTTCATACACCTGGGATTGAAAATGTTTTTTACATGGACAGCTGTCCTAATGGACAGCAGCCTACACTTCTGAAACAAGGACAGCACCATCTCAAAAACTTACCCACAACAACACTAAAGATTCAATTCCCAAGACAGAAGTTTTGCTTCCTTTTTTTTTTCTTTTTAAAATAATTCTGGCAGTTCTGTGCAAAATAAGGTGCAGAATACAAGTTGTTATTGTAGGAAAAGAGGTAATGGAAAGTTGCTTGGAGTTTTTTCCTATCTGAAAAATTCCAGACTTTTCATTTCAAGTTGTTGCACAAAAACATCTGAGATTTCACACACATTTGAGACGTCATCACTCTTCCTGCCAATATTTACTTAGAAGGAAACCAACATAGGAAATAGGTTCGTTTATTTACTTTTAGCTAAAAGCATCAATAAAATATGATAATCTGTATCTGAGAAAACTGTCTTTTTACTCACTTCTACTCAAATCAATCATCCCATAATGCTTTTTCAAGAGGAAGGTAGCATGGGAATTACCTCCTGAGCACCTTTGCCATTACTGTCAATCCTTTGGCTGCCTTACACCCTCACAATTTTTTGCTTAAGTAAAGAATTCAAAGTTATCAATTGCCAGTGTGCTGACTTTTTTGGGCTGCCTTGAGCATATGTCACTTATTACAATATATAAGGTGGTGTAGCTATGAAATGGAGCACCACAGCAACAAGGGCACGTAGGAGAGGGCTGTTAAACCAGAGGGGTAGGTGTGACAGAAGGCCTGGGGTTTGTCAATAATTCATACTTTATGGCGAGAGGAAATTGATAAAGGGCATTTAAAAAGAGTTAAATCTATTCTATTTCTGTGATCAGATAATACATCCTTCATCAAGATGTGAACTAACACCTCTAATAAAAGGCAAAGGACACACAATTCAGTAGCTGATCCCTCCAATCCCATTTCCATGCTGCTCCACACAAATCAAAATTAAATGCTCTCCTTGAAGGAAAGGCACTGTAAGTAGCTTCCCAGAAGAAGAAGGAACAAAAGCCAACACGAAAGGGACAATAACATTTAGCACTCCTGCTCTGACCCTGCCTGATTGCTTCAATGCCACCCTCATAATTCATGCAAATGTTTGGTCTCTCAAAATGAGGCTGAGAGGCCTGGGAGTGCGACAGCAATGTCAACAGTGACTAAATCCTTAAAACCTTTGCCTCTGACATGGCAGGACCTTAAGTCACACTGTTCTGCAGTGCAAGACTTGCAACATAAAACCAAGAACATGAACAACTGGTGTAAGCCAAAGGAATCTAACTCAAATATATCACTCTGTTAGCTAGAACGCCCTTTTTGCTTCGATATTTGTTCTGTTTTCAAGCCTTTGGTGCATACTCTGAGTATTTTTACAAGTAATAAAAGCCAATACATTTATTTTAAAGTACTATTAAAATATTAAATTATTCTAATCTACTGTTCCAAACTAGAATTAAAGTAATTTATGTCTTTATTATAACTTGCACTGTCAAATGGCTCAGAACTCTTTAATCTCAGCACTATCTCCTGGCTTACATTAGAGCAGCACGACTATGACCATGTGCTAAGAAAAGGACCAAAACCCACCCTGAAGTGTAATCAGATAGGAGAAATACTTCTTTATCCTCAGATCAGGTTGTGAGAACTTTTACCCTCCAAAATTAATACCACTGCCTGTAAAACCCCCTAAATCAAGCCTGGTTTGTCCCCTTACGTGGAGGTTATTTCCAGGTGTCAAGAAAGCTTCTAGAAAGCAGCTCTTCAAGCAGCCTATAACTCCAAGTTATTAATGATTTCAAGCAGTATTTCAAAGTTGAAAAATAGTCACTTTAAGGTCTGTAAGAGACAAAGGCATGTGCTTTTGCATAGTGCTGACCTGGGGCTGACAAGGTACAGACAGGGGCTCTGCACAGGTTCACCGAGATGATTTCTGAGATGCAGCTCACCTGGCACACAGGACACTCAGATACACCCAAATTGCAAATCCTCAAATGACCACCAAACCCACTTGCTATTCATGCAGGAATAAGAAAAAGCCAAGGGATTTTGTTGGTACAGGAACCACACAGTAATGCTACATGGACCATGCCCCTATTTCCTGTCTCTCAAAGGTCAGCAATTTCCTGGGAGTTTTACGGAAACAAGGACTTAGACAACAAAGGCTGGCACTTTGCAAAACCCAGGTGATGGTCACTGCAGCTGTTTTCTGCAGGTGAATCCTGCCAAATACTCAGTGTGGGGAAAAGGGGAAAGGCTTCAAGGGGAAAAAAGCAGAGAAATAATTTTGGTGTATGCGGAGTCAGCAAAACACTCCATCTATAACCAAGCTTAAAAATGAATTGGCCCAAGTGACACAAGTCAAGAAGAAAGCAGTTTCATTAGTTGTGCTTGCTCAGGGGTTCCCTTTGGGACCAGGGGAGACCTGCTCCTCTGCAATTACCCAGAGTTTCAACCACTGGAAGGGGAACAGACACTGCATTACCCTGCAGCGCCATCCAGCCCGTATCAGCACAGTGAAGGACACAGCTTTAACACAGAAAGATTTTGTGGGCTTGTTTTTAAAGCTCAGAATGAAGTTACATTTAGATAAGTTCTGGGCTGCACACCAGCCATGCAGACTTTTAGAAGCAGCAGGCTAGAATGCCCCGAGCTGCTGAAAAGCTCCCTGTTGTTTCAAGTATCTTCTTATTGCCTTGCTTTGCTCTTCTGAAGATGATCTTAACAGCAAATACACTTTTCTTTTTCCTGACATAATGGCCAAGAAGTTCTACTGACAAGGGTTTTGTGAAAGCCTAAAGTTACAGACGCTCCTGAGATGAGTAATCCATGTTTCATTCTTAGTTTTTTATTGTTTACTGTTTTAAAAGCTACAGAAAATTACCTTGAAAGACTTCCCCGAAGAATCAGGAGAGCTTATTATATTATGTTCTGTCAGAATGGAGTACAATTGTCTCCTTCTTTGCAATTTTTTTTCCAAATAAATGTATTTTCTTCCTTCTGTATGCATGTACAATATTTTTCCATAGTATTTCATGTTCAGCAAGACTGATAACTTTCTAACTATTTTTTGTGGCCCCCTTTTATTCACTGCCAAATTTACATTTAGATTATGTATTTTTACCTTTTTATTGGAAGAAATGGCAATAAAAGCACGTTTGATGCAGTGTTTACATCCAAATATAAATAAGCATCAGTAACTGGTCATGAATTTCTCAAGCCCTACAGCAAGAAATGCAAATGCTGCATTGTTTCACCTAGCTGGCTCAGTCTGTAGGGGGGAGCAGATGGAGACAGGTACAAACCTGTATGCTGGGGTGGTGGGATGTAAAAATCCTGGGTGCTACGAGCCTCACTCCATCCCACAGAACAGCCCTGCCTTTGGAGAAGCAAACCATTCCCTAGCAACCTCACCAGTTCCACCAGGAGCATAAGCCTTCCTTGTGACAGAGAGCCCCAGAGTCCTTGGGAGAGCTGAAATCCTCTGTTCCTCAATGGGGAGTGTGGGGGGGACACGTTTGGCTCATACCTTCAGCTACTGAATGACTCAGCAAACAATAAAATGTTTCTTATCCAACAACATGAGAAATGAGTGCCTGCCCAAGGTAAAAAGCTCTGGAAAGCAAGAATCCCAGTCTGCTGATTGTTCCCGATTTTTGGTAACCTTTGGCCTCCAGCTACACTCATGCCATCTGTGGAATAGGAATATAGTGTAATAACTTCCAGAAGCAGCTATCATTACAAGCCAAATTCTGCCCGATCCCCTTATGTTTTTCACAAGGATACTCAAACTGTTTCCTTATTAATCATCCAAATGCTGGTGCTGGGGAACACTGAATTCTCAGTTATGTCCTTAACAGCAAATGCTAATTTCTTCAATAGTTTTTTTTTTTATACGCTCCACCTCCACTCCCCCCAGCAGAAAATCCCACAGCAGAGAACTTAAAAACCTACACATTAAAGTTTTCACTGCATGTGATAGAATCATTCATGCTTTTTTCTTTTTTTACCTTTGGTAATCTCACTTTTGAAAAGGACAACCAGAAAATGTAAGCTTTCCAAAAGCTGAAAAAGATCTCTTCATCTGAGTGTCCTTTTTTTGCTACAGAAAGGGTTAGCAAAGCTGCAATGTAGCAGCAGAGGATGAAAATGGGTAAGTGGATAAAAATAAGCAATGAGGAAGCATAGATATCACTTACTGCACACAACATCAAAATAGAAAGTGTGTATATTTGTGCCTATGCCTTGCCAAGGTTTGCTGCAAGGAAAGCATTCAATATTGAAGCACCTCGAGATATAATTTCAAATATCATGTTGAGAAAACCACACAAAAAAAAAAATAAAATGGGGAGAAAGCACCCAAAAGAATAAACAAGAGAATTATCTAATTCAAATACCTCAAAATGGTAACAGCCTCGAGCACCTGGGGGGAAGGTGAGCAGGGAAGAGAAGTGTTATCACTTCTTGAGGAGCTTGGGGTGGGTCTGTTCTCCAGCTGCTGAGGCAAAGGTGGCTGGTTTGCCTTCTCCAAAGTCAGGGCAGGTGATGGGCACAGCTCTACTGCTCTCTGAACTCATTCCAGCACTACCACACACCCTGCTTCAGGTGGCACCTGGCAAACAACCCAACACAGGTGCCACAGGCCCCCTGGCTGGCAGCCAAGGGCTGTGCAAGCACACCTTGGCAGAGGGGCCTGGCAGCCCCACGGTGAGGGGTCAGGCTGTCAAACCACGTCACACACAGCAGTCACAGCTTGTGCCAGGCACAGCCAGCCCGTGCCATCCTCACTGGGAGCACAGGGAAGCAGCCACGACACAGGCAATGCTAGATACTCCACGGAGCCTGGCTTGAACAGCAGCAGAGGAAAAGGAGACTCCCCAAGGATGCCCAGAGGGAACAAGCACAGAACAAGAAACTCGCCATACAGCCACATTTGTAACAGCAGCTCATTTGGAGGTTTAGCTCTTGCTGTTGAGCGCAGAGCTACCAAAAAGAGCAAATGATACTGAGTTATCTGACCTCCGGGCTGTGCCTTGCATGGGCTCTGAGGGCTCTGCCAACAGCTGGCTGGAGACACAGCTCACTGCCACTGAGTGCTCAGCACCAAGGTGTGAGCAGATCCTAATTCTGACAACCTTCAAGGTGCACTATTCTCTATTTCCCCAGCTCTCCCTGCTCTGGGAGGAAAGGATTTAAAGCCATTAATTCAAAAAGAGAAAATAATAACATTTTCTAGCAATAGTAGAGTGAAGAAACCACCTTTTCACTGATGTTGATCCTGCTCACATCTATTAACTTTACTAAAGAGAAGACACAGATGTTTAAAAGAACATCACAGCAGCTTTTCTGTTTGTAGTCCAAAAGCAGTGGGAATTCCCCTCCATGCGTCACCTTGCAGAGCTCTGGCTGCAAGATGCTCCTAGGGTAACGTGTTGTATCTTGGGAATTTGGAAATACTGTTCTGCTCTTTGAAGGCTGGGGAAAAAAGAGTGGGATACCATAAGGAGAGAGGAAAGTAATGGCAGGTCAACATGAGGGAATAGGCCATCTTCACAAAGTCTATCTGCAGCAGAAAATTTTCAAATGTAAACCCCATTCAGTGAGAGAAGAAATCAAACAGAAATACACCACAGAACATATCCCCTGATCTCTCCTCAAGAGAAGGGAAGAAAGTATATTAGAACCTGTTGAAAAACCTGTAAATAAATAACACAGCTCACATACCACACCTGTGCTCTGTGTGTGTGGCCAATGTACACTAGGTTTTTCAACTGTTTGTCCATTATTCAGAAAACATTTGCCAGACCACTCGTGCATATCCAGCTCACAAATAGGAAATGTGCTCTCAGTATGACTACATGCTTGCAATTTAGGAAAAATGCTTGGGCAATGCAGGCATCTTTCATGACACGCACAGGTTGCTCAAAGCAAAGCTCATATAGAAAATTACCATGGTTTGTCCCAAGCTGTCATTCAGTGAATCAGCTGGCTGAGACCTGCTGAGAAGGGAAAACGAAGCAAGACAGTTTGGAGGGAGCCTGGCACCAGCCAGCCAGGCCCCGAGCTCTCAGGCCTCAAGCCATTGCTTGTGAGCGCAGGGTGACTTCACACAGCTTTGCAGTTAACCCCACAGTTAAAAATAAGAAAAAAATTACTGGCTTGAACTCCACATACCCACAGCTCTGCAGGGCTTCTCTCTAAGAATATCAGATAAAGTACCTCCTACAGCCACCACTCTGCTATTTTTCACTATTTGCTCCCCCTTTCTGACCTTCAGTGAGTAAATTGGAGTTATTTTTCTCCCCACTATTGCATTTCCAGTCCAAACACACTACAGAGCTAACACATTTATGGACACTTTCTAAGCTGTAACCTCTCCATTCCTATATTGAGTCCAGTGGGGCTGTGAATAACTCACAGCACACAACACATTAGCACCCAGACCCCAGTGGACTGGGCATCATGCCCATTCCTACAGGCAAGGCAGATGGAGCAGGGGGTTAGGTGGAAGGGGATCCAGTTCAAGGACTCTGGGATGTGGCTGCAGTGTGTGAGAAGGGATACAGCCCAAGCAGGCTGGATTTCCTAACATGAGTAAGGACCTTCTCCAAGAAACTGCAATTTGGTCTCTGACCACCCCATTCTTACCCTTTTGTTCAGTCATTTGCTATTCACTTGACTGGGTCGCTCAAAGCCCCATCCAACCTGGCCCTGAACACATCCAGGTATGGGGCATCCACAGTTTCTCTGGGCAAAGGGTAGCACAAAGGTGCCACAACAGCAGAGGAGGGCTTCATTCTCTTCCCTATCCAAGCCTGCATCAAGCTTCATGGATGTATAATAAATTGCTTTTTTAATAGACCAGCTGGATTTGCTAGAGAAAAATCTTGGAATTGAGTGACTTAATTCAGATCGGAAAAAAAAAAAAAAAAGTATTATTTTGTATTTAGAAGGCAAAGCTTTGTTGGATAAAAGAGATAGATGCCAAACTGTTTTAGTAAAGCTGCTGGGATGCACAGGAAAATTGGCTCAAGTGCATGTTTCATTCAGTGCCTGATTTATTGCTGTTTGTTTACATTTCTTCAGCATCTCAAAATGCACTTAAGTAGGAAAAATGTTTAAGAAGATTTGCTCTACTCTTTACTACAGCAGGCTTTCACATGACACGGGCATTACTCTAGGTCAATTATTTCTTGCTTCATTGTCTTTGACTGGCTTGGACTTCTCTGCTCAGTCAATGAAAGCTGTTACAGAGCTGACAAGAAATTTCCCAGCTGAAAAACACACTGAGTGCCAGCCGAAATTCGCTGAGCAAGTTCCTTATTTCATCAGGAAGCCACTGTGCCTCCTCACAGCAGAGAGGATCGGCCGAGGCACGAGGCCTCCAAGAGGCTTGTGCTTGCCTTGGCCTCAGACTGCATTTGCCTGCTCTTAAGGCAACTTTCCCCAAGTACCAGCCACAGTTCAAGAGGATTTCCAAAGGAATTGTCTTTTCTGGGTTGCTGAAGTGTGCTCTCAGTTTTTCCTGTGTGTGAAACGAGAGCACCTGGCTTGTTTACTACAGCAAGAAAGCACAAATCATCAGCAGGAACCCTCCTGCAAACAGAGATTTGAAGCAGGAAGCACGCAAAGGTGACCCCTTCAAGGCACACACGGAGGAACAGTAAAGTTGGACAGCCATTGGCTGCAAGAGAGGCTCTCAAAGCCCACTCCAAGGAAATTAAATACCTCAGAGCTCTTCGCTTGCCAAAGTTTTCCATGGGGATATAACCTGTCAAGCAATTTGCAGAGTAGAGCCACCCCTAGTAGTCTTCATAATTCAGAAATTATTTAAATATATGCAACTTCCCGCGGCAGGTTCAGGGTGTCCAAACAGGTCAGAGCTGGATATGAATCAGTTCTTAGAGTCCACTTTTCTGTCTGCTCATCCCTGTGGCCTCAGTCCTTCACGTGTAAATGCCACCTGTGCCACACTGATTGAAATTAGTATGTCCATAAATTCCTTCCAGCTTTATGGCTGATCTGCAGACTTTACTGAGCTATGGCACTTGCACATCTGAGGGTTTTTGTCCGCACTTCCAGGAACTGCGGCCACACTTCCCAGTCTCCATTTGTCTGAATTTGGCTTGGACAAAACCACTTCCCTGTACAAGTTAAAAAAGTGGAGTTCCTATGCCCTAAGGTCAGAATTTTGTCAAAGCACAGATTTTTGATATAACTTTTTTAGGCTATAAAACATTCAAGAGACTGACAGCTCCAGACTACATTTGTTTCAGGAGAATAACTCTCAGAAAAGTTACAAAGGTTGCTTTTAGGCATCTAGTTTATATTCAAAACTTGATTTACCCCTGAATGGTCCTTTGTAAGCCATTTATGTTTCCCATTTAAAATAGAGCAGCTACAAATTCTTCTGTTATCTAAGCATGTCAGAAATGAAAATTAGATTGTTTTTTGCATTCCTTTTATCACACCAGCTCGCTTCCACACCACACATGAAAGCTTGGTCTCTGCTTTCTTCTAGCCAGAAGCATTTAATCCTCTTAATGGGTGACTCACCCAACTTACTTAGTCTGGTCAGATAGGAAATCATCTGCACAGCCAAAGAAGTACAAGTATGGAACAACACTGCATGAAATTACCTCAAGGATTTCCATATGGATCTTGCTGTCTACAAGACTATCCTACCTAATAAGCCCAGGGGATTCAGATAATATATTTACAAACCCTACTTTCATTGATTTTTTTTTTTTTTACTCTTTTCCTCTCCTCATTAAACAAGACAGATACCCAATATGAAGTCACTGGTTAACAGCTAAAAGCAACTCTTGTAGGCTTTGTAGCAAGTAGGAGTGACAAAAACACCTCTTCTATCACTTCCTGTAGGTCAATAAAATATAACATGATGAACCATCTGCTGCTTGTATAATGGGTAAAGGCTGGAATAACACATCAGAACTAATCTAGTCTTTTCGGGGTTATCTTCATGAGTTTTAAATGTAACCTCCCACTGGCTACATGAAAGAGCTGACTTAGCTCTGGAATAGCTGATGTCACTCTCTGTGCTAACAATCTTATCTGCTTCCATTCTCACCATAACCAACTCATCAGGCAGTAAAAATATAAATTAAATTACCCAAATTACCTTCAGACATTTCTCACAAGTCCCCAGAATAGACTAGCCTTTTAACAACACAACCAAAGAGGCAAGAACAGGGAAGATGTAACATTAAGGGTCAAATCTTGCATTTGGCATTGCTCACATCTGGGAGAAAATCTCTGAGATTAACAAGGCAGGGGACTCCTCTGCTGCACAGAGGCAGCTGGGGGGTGGATGGTGGGCTGCTGTGAGGAGCAAGGAGGGAGCTGCAAGGCCTTGGCAGGGGCACATGTGGCAAGGTGCACATTGTGGAGCTGGTAAGGGACATTCCAGCCTCCTACCTGGCTCATGGAGGGCCAGTTGGACACAGGAGATAACACAGAGGCTAACACCCATCCCAGACATCACTTAACCAGGCAAATCTGGGAGCAGCCCCACACCCTGCTGTGAAAACAATCACCTCTGGAGAACCTGTCCCTGCCCAGCTCAGGGGAAGCTCCCACCAGCTGCTAGACATGATTATTCCTTGCCTCTCCTCACGCCATGAGGCTCTGCAGAGAATACAAAGTCTGTAGACAGGAGTGATGGGATTTTCCATGAGGCTTTGTAACACTGATCTGTGCCTTTCAGCTGGTGCAAAAGCAGAAACATAGGAGATTAAACTCCCACTGTTTCAATCTTGTGAAGGATAAGGGAGAGGGTTTAAAAAACAGAGCTGTGATGCAAAAGGATGTATTTAGACGTCCTAGCTTACTCAGTAGTAGAAATTACATTTAATTAAGAAAACAGTAACCATATTCAAATAGCATTAACTTTAAACTAACTAAACCCATTAAATATCTTCAGCCTAATTTCTAAATACTATTATTTAATTACTGTATCTCTTCTGACATCAATTTAAGCAGAAAATTTAGTCTCTTGAGGCATGTTGAACAAAGGCTTAAACACTAGCATCAGTATTTCCTTGCTATTTCCACAATTATCTTCCTTAATACTAATCACTAAATACAGTTTAGAAGTGGTACTTTCTTTAAGTCTTAACTTGCTTTGAGTTTTCCACTTCAGCTGAAATAAAAAATAAAATACAAGGAGCATTAGTCCAACAAGACAAAACTAACACAACTTCTCCCATCAATTTACAAACTAACAAACCAGCTACACTGAAAAGAAAGTGAAAACCCCACATATGCAAATGTTGTGAATCACAGGGGAGTTTTTGTTGTTTGTTTTGTTAGGGTTTTTTTCCTTCTGTGTTTCATGCCCTGTACAACAGCAGTGGCACTCTTCAGCTGGAAGCAGCCTGGGAAACACTCAAACTGTGGCCTGCTAAAAGGAGAAATACTCAGACTGCTCTTTCAGGGACATTTCTTCTGGTAATTCTTTATTTGCTTCCTCATATTGGTAGGTAGACCTAAAGTAAAAATATTTAAAATAGTCTATGTGTTTGTGGTTTTAGCATAAAACAGAGGGATTACTAACTCTCAGTGTTTGCATTAAAAGCTATGGTCTGAGCTCTTCTAGGGCTGCGTGGAACTGAAACAGAGGAAAATATTCAGATATTTTCAGAGCTTTATGAACTTTAAAAACTGCTAAGTGATACATGCAGCTTTTTTAACTCTTCATTTTTCAGAACTCACACGGCCCAAAAAACAGACATTAACAGGAAAGTTTGTACAATAAATCATGGCTTAGATTGAGAAACACAAAATCATTCAAAACCCATCAGTGAGTTCTTCAGATCACTGATGCCAATGTAATACAGTTCAGTTGCTGGATGAAATTTTCCCAAGCTCAGACAGGTGATCTCATGTGCACATAAATTAACAAACCCGTGGCAGTGACGTGCCTTTTCCAAGGGAAGTCCTTTACAGCTCTACACATAAAGGGCCACACACACCTGGCAACAGTCCCACTGCAGGGAATAATAAATAAATAAATGTTTCCACCTTAACAGAAGATTATGGCCCCTCCAAAAAGCAGACCTGACCTATCAAGAAGAAGCAAGACAACGATACAAAAACAGCACTGGAAACCTGGTGTCCCTGTATCACCTTGCTGCAGCCAGGTGGCTGCTGGCACCAGAACTGACATGAACCTTGTGCTTGGAGCATGCTCTGAACATGGCTGTGACTTTGGACTAAATTCTGCATGCCAAGGGAAGGATGTCTTCTTCCTCACTGCCACTTTAGTGTTAGACCCTGTCTTTAAGCTATTTAATCCACCCAGCTAAGGGACATTGATCTGGTGTCTCATGCTGACCTCCACATTTTCTCAGTGTCCTCTGTGCTTGCCTGCAATTGGATATTTCCTGTCCCATTGCAATCCAGAACATCCTTCTGCCCTATGTGGGACTGTCCCTCATGAGCCTGCTGTGCCCTGAGGCATTACCCCACCTTTCCATCCCAGGGAGCTGGAGGGTGTCAGGAGGGTTCTGCCCTCAAAGCAGGGACATGTTTTTCAGCAACAAGAGTCCCTCAGTATTCCTGTCACTGAAAATATTTAAATATTCTTTAAGAGAGTGATATGGTGTCCACAAATCGTTGTGTTTTCCCTTGGAGAACACAGGAAGAATAGTTCAAAGAACACTAAAATGCAGTTGTGTACTAAGGCTTAAAATACCCAAATCCCCAGCATTCTCCTAACTACCCACACTGACATTAGAAGCTTCTTCCCAGCTCAGCTGGGGTTTTAGATAAGTGTTCTAACTCTTTAGTATTGATGAATATTATATATCCTCATAATGGAGGTGCATGGCTATAAACCAGGGGCAATGTGCAATCCAAAGATTTCTGTTACTGAAGTGAAATGTCACAGAAATTAACATCTCGGGGCATCCCAGGCTTAGCACATGCATCAGCCTCAGCAGAGTCTAAAGTTTGCCACAGCTCAGTCAATCATCCACATACATGGAAACGTGCACCTACTTCATCTGCAAAAACTGGGCTGAGATCATCTGCACAATATCCCACCTTCACCCAGACAGTGCAGGAACTAAATATATTTGTTTCAAAGTTGAAAGAAACAGGGAGGACCATCATCACATGGTATTCCTTTCCAAGTGTAAGCTCTGTGTTTTACCAGTTGCAGAATCCCATTCTGCTGTCATGTTTGTTCCCAAAGCTGCTTTACCCCACTTGGCCGAAATAACCCCTCACTGTATAACCTACTGCTTCTCCTGGGCAGTTCAGGCTAGGTTAGCTTTTCTCCTCTCACTCAGCTGAAACATTGATCATGTCTATCCCTGCCTAAGCCACATAATTCAGGATTAATCATTCCACTCTGATAAATGTCACTGACTTCTGCTCATTTCTTCAACATCTTTTCACTTGAGGGCTAAGCAAATGGTAATAGCCAAGGATAGCTTTTTCTGGCAGATAAAGGGCACTTTGGAACTCCAAGGATATTACACAAAAGTGCTCCAATGGAATTGAAGAAAATAGACCAATTAACATACATTTGTTTCTGATTTCAATAGCTACTTCCCCTCCTCCCTCAATTATTTCTTATTTTTACAACCTCATAAAGAAAAACAATGCAACTTGTTTTCCTAAACACAGCGACAGACCATCTGAAACCCTCCCTGGGCAAAATCTGAGCTTTCCAGAGCTGCCAGGTGCAGGCAGTGAATGTGACGCAAAGCACAGGTTGTAGAACGTGCCAGAGAGAGGCCTGACAGCCAAGAGCTGCCCCCATCCCCGGCATCTCTGCCTTTCCTCACGGTGCCCACAGGCAGCTCCAGCACTCCCTGACCCCTCTGCAGCTGGCACTTTGCACACCCGCGATGCCCATGCAGCAAAGGCACAGCAACAGGCAGTACAGTCTGGATTCAGCATCAGGACATGCCAGCCTCCACTTTAAAGGGAGTTGCTTCAGGATCAGTACTGTGCTTTCCCAGAAAATTTAAGCAGCAAAGTAAACCTGGCTTTGCTGGCTGCAGCCTTAGGGATGAGCCAGCTCAGGCAATATGAGCAACAGCCCAACAGGCGAGGGAAAGGAGCTGCTCTGAAAACAGGGAGCCTGAGGGACCTGGGGTGGCTGATTCCTAGGGGGAATTGCATGATAGTCTTCATGGTTTTCTATCGCATTTAAAGTAAATTAAACAGGAGTTTCCTCTTTCTAGCCAACTCTGAATGACCACATCTCAAAAGATACCCAACTTTTCCCAGGAAAAACTTGGGTGAGGACAGCACATAACCACTCACATAAGGCCAGATTTCTGATGGAGGGATATCCCATCACAGCATTGTTAAGAAATAAAGCTTAAATATTTTCACCATTTTCCTTGAGCTACTCATCCCTAACCCAAACTAGAAAGCTATCTGCTACAAAAAAAGGCACTGCCTACAGATACTGCAGTGTAAAACCAGATAACTTGCTCATGCACACGAAAGCAGCACACTCTTGAGTGGGACAGACATTTCAGAGCCACATAGTTATGGGAGCAGCTAAAATACGTACAAGGGCTTCAGCAGGAGCTGGTAACATAACCCTGGGAAATGCTACATGCTCTCAGAACATTATCTCATGGCTTCAGTGGAAACTGGACACTCAGACCTCTTCAGAGCCCCTTACCCAGTCAAAGACCAAACCGAGAATTTTTTATGTGTGCTTTGAAGAAGAAATAGGAAAATATTACAGGAGACTACTTTCTTTGCATTAGAAAGACCTCTCACAGGCATTTGCCTGAATCAATATGTGAATCTACAATAACTGGTCAAGCAATTCCAACAGATCAAAACCGCAAGGAAACAAAAACAATCACGGCAACAGCTTAAAAATAAAGTCTCCCCTTTTTTCTTAGGGGAATAACGGTTTTTGTTATGGAATTCATATAAATTTATTTTTTAACACAACCTCCCACACCCCACAGAAAGTAAAATGCTTATTTGGGGGTTATATTAAGCTGACTAGTTACTTACAGTGGTTGTCTTTCTCCTTTCTCTCCATCCCCCCAAAAAATAAAACAAAGAGAAATATTTTTCCTGTTTAACCTGAGCTGTATTTCTATTCTGAGCAAACTCTGACAAAAACAACCCAACCCCACCACCCTCAAATGCCTATTTACAGCCATATAGTTCATAAACCAGATGAGACACCACCTTTTCCGGCTCGATCCAGGGAGAAAGAAGCTTCCTTACAACAAAGAGAAGGAGTCCCAGTGCAGCAGACCAGAATGCTCGGTGGCTCAGGCATTTGCGTCCCTCCTGCCCTCACACCTTGTTACCTCGTTAGGGTTGATTGGTGCTTTGCAGCTGAGTCTAATTAAGGCTCACAAGGCCCAGGTGTGAGGGCAGCTCCCTTGCTCGCTGTGCCCTGAGCCCTGGAGGCTGGTGCCATCCTGGGGAGCGTGTGCTCCATGTCGGATGATGCCAGGTTATGGAGGTTGCCCTCTCCGAGCAAGTTTTGAGTCTGACCTGCCGTCCTTCTCTTACACACAGACAGGGGTGGCCTCCTGAAAATGAGGCAGAAGATCATAAAAATGTAGATCTGCTTTAGCATTTACTGCAATATGGAATTATACTCTGGCCTCAGTTTGTGATTTTGAAAGCAATGCCATTACTTTACCCTGGGAAGTAGAAAACCCGGAGACTACCAGGTCTCTTAAAAAATTCATGTTGTTTTCATGCCTTTTTCCTTTCTCCATAATTACTAATTATCTTAATGTGTGGTTCTGGTCAGAGTCTGACACTCCGGTGAAGTTGATGGGTCTGCACTGAAAACACCAAACGAAAAGCTACAAGAAAGGAAAATGAAGAAACCTCACATTACTTGGCTTCCCCACCTACGGGGCTGTGTGCCCATGAATCCACTGGTATTTTACTTGTTTCTCTTCAATATGCAACTTCTACATTTTAGATAACACACTAAAAAAAAAATTAATTTATTTTGTTTGGAGTGTTTTTTAATATATGCTTCTGATTTTTTTTAACCGAAGAATGTGACTTACATTTCTGAATATATGAAGAGGGGAAATGCCTCAGCATTAAAAACACATTGGGAACAATTTTAAAGCTTATAATTTCCATGAAACATTTAGATACATTTCAAATCTAAATGAGCTGCTGATGAGAGCTGTTTTTTGTGTTATGTGACAGCACAATCCCGAGATCCTTGTTCAACCATGACTTTCACTGAAATTTAGGAAAAAATTATCTGAGCCAAGACAGCAGGATTCAGTCCCTGAGATTTCTTTGCAGGCCCTAGGGCCAAATTCATTCTTGATTTAAATCAGACCAGCAGAACTGAAGTCAATAAAATGCCACTGATTTATATCAGCTCTTATTTATTGCTATGAGCTGTAAGCTATAGCACCCATGCTTACTTCCATGCCTCCACTGTAATAATTTTCCACCGTTCATTAGGTGCATATATAAAAGCTGACAGAAAGCACAAGCCAACTGACTGCTCTTTGCAGAGCTCCAAATGTCAGATTTCCCTCATTTGCAAACAAGGTCTTGATCTTACTAATGCTCAACTCAGCCCCATGCTGCTCTATTGGGATAAATGAGATAAAAATCAAGAACTGGAGCTACTGTGAGCATTACTGCTTGCATTGCTTTGAGGTGTGACATGCAAGGAATTTTGGGGTTGGTTCTTCCTGTGTTATCTCACTGGTAACTCCAGTTCTATTTAATAATGTGAAACCTCTTAGTGACATTTCTAGGCAGATTCCCTGCTATTTCCCACTCAGTTGATTTATTTTTTTTTCCTTTTATCATTGTTCTGCAGAGATGCTCAAAACCAATTTTCATCAAAATGCCCTATTATGCCATTATTTATGGAAAATTATAAACCCCTACAGTGTCTGAAGACAGAATGGAGGATGCCTGGCTGTGTTCAAACAAGTGGCTTGCTGAACACCAGTGGGGCAGCTGTGAAGTGAAACCCCTGACAGGCCTTTGGTTCAGTTCTGAGAGTGACCTGATGCTCCCAGGGCAGATTCCTTCTGGAAGGAATGCCGTGATGGCTCCGTGCCACAGGTCACACAGCCCAAGAGGCCCTGTCGCCTCACCAGGGCTCTCTCAGTACATCCCTAATGCTTCTTTCTTGCACAAAGCTTCAAACCACAAACCCTAGAGGCATTTATCCTCAAGGACCAGATTATCTCTCATCTGGTATAAGCCCCCCAAGACATGCCAAATATCAGTAGAACACAACTCTGCATGAGTTGTTTTGGTCAATCAAGCCACTCCTCTGAAACTGAATTCCTGCTGGCGTAGATGTAACCACTCTCCTGTGAACTTTCAGGTTCCTTCTCCAGAGCCTCCACTGAAACTCAGACTTAATTCATTATGTCCCTGGTAATGTCATAAACAACAGCAAAAAAATCAGTCTACAAAGACAGTGTGAGAATATCTACCTAAGCTGCTTTCTTTCATTATCCTAGTGGGTTGTAACAGTTCAAAGACAGAATTTTAACATGGTGATCATTTATCTTTTACTCTGGCTTCTGTTAATTTTGAAGGAACAAGAAATTGTACAAGTACAGTGTTATGATTCTAATCTTTCTTCCCCTTTTTTTTTTTTCTTTGTTTTCCTTTCAGAGATACTGCTGGAGCTTCATTTAAAACAGGGAGATCTTGTCTTGTATCCCATTGCTGCACAGAAGTGCTCTCAACTACACGTCATGTGCTGTGCCATTTAATTTCTTAGGCATTTACTACTCTAAATAAATGGAACAAAATCCTAACAGTAAATCTGCAACACTTTCAACCTGAAAGTAGTCTTACCTGATGGAATCATCTTTCACACGGGCTGAAGCACAAATCCTTTGCTCTAAATTCATGAAGTATAAGTAATCTTCTGAAAATGTCTCTTGTTCCGTGCTAGCTGGTTTTTACACGAGCATATCCCATTGAAAGATGGGCAGACTGTTTGTAAATGAGTGAGTCAATATGACTGTGAGAGAGATGACTATTCTGGTGACTAAGTGTGGTAAAACATGGAAGGTCAAGGGAAGCCCGAGCTTAGAAAAGTCTTTCCCCCCTTTCAATCTGAGTAGCTTAGATTGAATCAAAACTACATCCCTCTTAGGGGCATTTCAGTACCTGGGGCTTGATTCTGATGAAGTAAATCAGTATAAGGATGACACAATCCAGCAGTTTGTACAGGAGCAATTACCTGCCAGAATTTTGGACCTGACTGAATTTCCACTGGCATTACACTGATTTCATTGACTTTATCATTGATTTCAACTTGACTTGAATCAAGGCATTCATTACTGCCTTGAGATATTATTAAGTTGCCGTGTAAGTTTCCTAAAAGTTAAGAAACTTAAAGAATATCATCTGAGCACAACAGAGCCAGGCTGCTCCTTGTTCTTATTCAGATATGTGTCTCATGTTTTTAAAAAAAACTTCACTGCTTGCCTCATTCATGTCTTCAGGCAAGGAATATAAAATATTAAGAAGGGTTGAGTTAAATTTGTTGATTTGTTTGAACGTCCATATCAGTACTGCACTAGAGTAAAAACCCCATACATACAACTGTGTGCTCCAGCATCTATATTAAATAACAGTTTTTTGTTATTAGTCAGTACCTCTTGTAAATGTCAAAACTTTACAGCTGTCACAGTCAAATTACATGCAGTAACTTCTGGCTGAAATTTTGTAGTTCAGTATTGTTTGAAATTGAAAGAAATATATGTACTCTTAAAGATCAAATGCTTGAATACCCTCTATTTTTTAGGTTGTGAGACAGCTTCTATTAAAATTTTTCCCCAATAACTGTTCTTGATAAAGAAAGTAAGATTAAAGTGCAGAAGCTTAAATGAGAACACTCATCCAGCTGTTCAAATAGGCATCATATTTTCAATAGTAATAAATCCATGTTTACCAACCTATACAACTGTTTTTTAAAACACTTCACATACATAGCTCTCACTAAAGCAAACAGAACTTGTTGTGAGACACTTCAGAGACAATGTCAAATGAATTTCTCTCTACAAGTTCCTGTACTAATCCAGTAATCACTCCTCAAGGCTTTCTAGTTCTGCTGCCATATGGTTTTCTGTGGGGAGAACATTAGAGTTGCATTTGTTTTGTTCACAGGAGCATCCTTCACTGGAACAGACAAGCATATATTGTCAATAATCATGATGGTTCTGCTCCACTCCCCTCGCTGCTCAGAGCTGACACCTCTGCTGAGTCACTCACTGTGACAGGGCTTCCTTCATACCACTCCTGTCTCTACAGTTTGTGTTGCATTTTTATGCTTCCCAATTGACGTCTGCATCATCATCTCCTCTAATCACCTTAGCTCTCTGGGGTCCCCCTTGAATTCCTTAACATTCTTCTTAGCATTCATAAAGCAAATCAATATGTATGACTGGGAGATGACTCTGCCACTCTCACCCTTGCAAGACATGGCAGCAATTATGTCATTCTAAGCAGCCGGTGTAATCTTGAATACTTAATGCACGAAGCCCTGAAAAGGCAGGTGGACAAGGGCTTGCATTTCAGCAGAAGGAATTAAAAGGAGCAAAACTATTGCAGAAGGGAGTGAGTCCACAGGAGAGGAGACACATGTATCAAAGCAAGGGGTACATCAATGTATTTATGAGCATTTGTCTGGGATGAGGAAATTCAGCTGTGAAAAAAGGGACTGCTCCTGAAAAGCAGCAACAGGTGGGCTGCCTGCATCCATCAAACTCATGGAAAACAGGGGGGGAAAGTCACTGGATGTCACTTCTTCTCTGCAGAAATCCAGCTGAGGGAATACGGTGCTCCATCTGGCAGAAAAGGAGTCAGAGGTACAGAGGGGAGATTTTGACTGTGGCTGAGGCATACATCTAAACATAAAAAGGCTTTCATGAGAAAGATGAAATTTAGTTTTTCCCCTTCTCTTTTCTCTTTACCATTTATTTTTTTCCTTATTTTTTCTCAAGGGAGTGATTTTCTTCGTCATTACTTGCTGGTCTGAAAACAGTGAAATATCTAGAGCATTTCAGTTTTATCCCTAAGGGTCACGCCATCGCAAGAGGCATTTTACTACTATGATGTGTAACTTCATTTTGTCATTTGTTTAGCTCTAATTGCGATATGGATCATGTTTAATTTTTTAATTTTCTCTTTTTAAATTTCTTTGTACATGCTTGAGGTGAACCAAATGCTCCCCATTTGTCATTTCTTTATTTCTACTCTGCAGTAGAATAAGAATTGGAGGACATCACATCCTCTCTAAGGTGTCTTGATCATGCTTTTTTTTTCTTTGATGTATTCTGAGTGTGGCCTTTCTTTTGTCATATGCAGTGTTTTCTTGCATCAACTTTTAACAATTGTGATTGATTTCTTGGCTTTCCTTTTAACCACAGTCTAAAACTTCTTTAGTTTTCCAACTGCCACCATCCTTCAGCTTCTGTATCTTGACATTTTCTCTAAAGATTTTTAAATGATCCTCAAGAATCCATGGTTTGATAATTCTTCTCAATGTATCTTTACATACTGTGCTTTAGCTGTATGTAATAATAAAGCACAGAGACAGAAAGCAAAAACTTAATTCAGACTTCTTCATAAATATTAATTTAAATACTTCTGCCTTTCATATTGCCAGAGACAGTGGCAATTGCCATAAGCACAGAAAGCACATGCTTGGCTTCACCTGAAATAATACTGCCACCTTTCTTATGTCTTCATTCAGATCCTTTTCTTGAGGAAAACCTGAGGCATTGATCACCAAACTTTATGGTGCCACAGAGAGCACATTAGAACTGCACACCACCTTTCTGTGCCCACAACACTATCACCAGCATGATACTGAGGATTTGAGGCAGTTGCCCAGGCATCTGCATTTATGGAACTTGTAAACAGCTGGGTGTAAGCAGGTGGCACTGCTGGGTGTGCCACTCGTCCAGAGGGACACGTGAGGAGCCCCATCTCAGCAAGGCCCAGTGCCTCTGAGTTATTCAGATATTAAAACCCTGCAAGGTTTAACAGCATCCCTTGGCAATACAGCCTTCTGTGTGGAGAAGACTTCTCTTTTTACAGCAGAAGTCCAGTATCAGAGGAAACCAGTAATAAAAGCTCCACCCAAGACAGTTCTGTGCCCAGTCAGCATTTCATTTCAGTGGTCAACACAAAGGAGGAGCGTATGTGAATTGTTCCTTGTCCTTCTATTTTGGGCAGGGCAAAGTACCCAGTGTATCCATTTTTTCCAGCATCAAGGAGAGTTGTAAAAACAACTGTGGTATCACATGAAAATTAGGAAGCAGTTGAGAAGCTGGTGGCAAAGGACGGAAGCCACACAACTTTCTCAGTAGAAATTTATGTGCCTGATAGGAACAATCTCAGGAAAACTCTCACAGACAAGTGGAGTGCAAGTTTCTGCACAGCCACATGAATGTTCATGATTTTCTTTCTTTTTTTTTTTTTAAAGGGACTATGATAAAAATAAGATGTTATAACCTGCGGGTTTATCTCATCTTAATTCTCCTCCTGAATCCTTTCCCTGCAGTTTATTTGCATTTTGTGATAGTTCCTGTGAAACAGGATATTGATTTATTCTAATGCACAACTGAAATAGGCACGACAAGGGGAAAAAGAAAAGAAATTAAATATGTGAGATAACCCAGCCATGCTTTGCAGATGTATAATGTTAAGTTCAATGCACAAGTGCTGGTGATACATTGGACTATAAAACTCCAGAGTTCAATGAAGATTTTGGATAACAGTGGAGATATTGCTTCCTGACAGCAGTAAGAGTGGACTAAGGGAGCAGAGCATCTTCAGTGAAAAGCATTGGTTCCACAAGAGATAACGGTATGTGGAATTAGTTGGCTGAAGGAACACAACTGGAACTTTGCCTGCTGCTCGGTTTGATTGAAACCCATAGAGGTGGGTGCATTTAACCGGGTGAGAACTGCCATGAATGAGGTTAAGGCTTTAAAAAATAGAGTGAAGGAGTTAACTGCAGTTGGCAGGGGTGTCTGGTGCATGTACAAATGGATCAATGTTCTTTCCTGTCTCTCTCCAACACCATATAAATCTCAATAGCTGTTGGATGAACCAGCAGAAGAGAAGACCTGAAAAATCAGTTTCTCATTGACTTAGGATCTCCAGGACTCACTTCTTCTTTTTGCCTTTAGTGTTACTCAATATAGACTATTTGAAAATTAATTGGCAGTAAAATTCAACCCTTTTGGAAGTATGAGCTTGGTTTCAAAGAAAAAAATGCTCATTTAAAGCAAACATTTACTCATTCACTTTTCAGCAACTGGTTGCATCTAAATGTGTGTAAACCCAACACCCAAAAACTGAGGTGAAACTTCCCTCAGGTGTACACATAGAAGGACACTTCTCATTGAAGACACCACAATATGGAAAGGTAATATTAATTTCTTAACACACCTTTCTCTATAACATTTTCCTATCTTGAGTGCTATTTCTGTTCATGAAGGTAATGACAAAAAGCAGACAGTGTAACGAAGGATCAGTCACCCAAGTGGTGATGCCAACATCATACAGGTATGAAAAGAGCCCTGGACAATTTGCCAGCATTTAAATAAACATGTGTAGTTATAAAACTGTGCTGCCATTTTTCTTCCACGGTAAAAAGATGCTTAAAACCACTGGTTAAATTGTAGCTGGTTCAGTTATAGGAAAAAAGGCAAAGGACAAAGTTGTCAAATTCTTTGGAGACTGATGTGTCCTTGATATCCATGTGGGGCAAACCTGCTGGCAGACAAGCGAAAAGAAAGTTTATGATACATTCCTTTCCCCCCATAAAAGTGTGAGTAATTAAAACCTATGTGCCTGATGAAGCCTGTAGTTAGGTTTTCTAACTATGTAAAAGCTATTACTCATCAGCTTCCTCTATGTTATGAACTTAGATGTGAATTTAAACTGTTTTTTTTAGAATGCTTTGGCTTCAAATACACTTTATCTGACAAAATTTACGCCCCTAAATCCTTAAATTTTCTGGAGAAGCCCTTCCAGAATTTCTCTCTTTCTTGTTTTCCAACAGAAGCGGTAAGATGGGCTTCTCTCTTTTCTGATCTCCGCCAGCAGAGGTAGAGTTGCAGCCCCTCACTAAAAAGGTGACTACTGCACCCTTGTCCACCACCTGCTGCTCCAGCCCTGAGAAGAGGAAGATGCTCTCTGCTGGCCTGTTCTTTCCTCTCCTCAGATGGGAAAAAGACATGAGGTCTTTCTGGAGAGGAAAAAGAGGACTAATTCTGCTGGGGAGAAGCTGCAAAAATGTGAGCCCTGAACATGAATCCTTAGGAAAAGGCTAGAATCCAAATTTGGTTCTCTAGTTGTAGGGACCATTGGACAAATCTGGATTTAAGGCAACTGGAGGAAGTAAGGGGCTCCAGGTGACTCTGTCAACAGAGCTGTTAATAAATGATGACTTTGTCAGATAAGGGACACAGAGACAAGGAACTGCCTGCTGCTCATCTGCACTCTGCTGAGAGAAAAGCATATTTGCACAGACCTTCTTTAGCACTTAGGAAAGGGAGAATTTGGGTTTCTGCTGAAAAATGAAATGCTTTCTTTCCAGATCAGCTGCTGATAGCACTCTGTTCCTAGCAATAAGAAAAAGGGTTTAAATATTGACAATATTTCTTATGTTCTGAATGAGGAGTAAGGAGACACGTTTCTTATTCTCCCTTTATCCTTTCCTACTTGAATTTTGCTTTTCTTCACTATGCTTCTGTCCATTTAAGAAGCAAGGAAAATTAATACTTCCTCAGTTGAAGCAATATGCCGTCCCCGATTTAGTACACATTTGCAAATTGTCTATTTAGTTTTATCTCCTTGCTTTCCTAATTCTCCATTTTGTTTGATCTGCAGTACACAGGAGGCTGGTAGGATTACTGGAAGAAAATGAGCTGCGTAATGCAACCTGAGGAGGGTGTGGCAAAAGGGGACTTACTGGAAAATTGATCCTAAGGGATTATTTTAATGTCATCTTTTCTAAAACTCTATTTTAATGGGATTAGACAGATGCCTGATACATATTTGATTTCAGCAACCTTTCAGAGACCATCGCCTGCCTATGATAACTCTGTGCTCTAAAGGATGCTGCAGCTATGATATTTGTTTTATTTCAGGGTAAATTCCATGGGAAAGTAGGATATTTTAAAGCTGTGAAAATATGTCAAGAAATCAGAAAATACCGATCATAAGGCTTTATAAATATCCCCTTTCTTCTTTTTTTTTCTTTTTACTTTTGCAGCCTACAGTTGCAATATCTAAGGGAGTGCTAAACTTTTATACACGAGACTCACATACTTTATCAGACTTTATGTTTCTTTTAAATCTACAGTAATCTCATTGGCATAATTTATGATTTAATATAATAATTTTACTTCCCTATAGGCTCTAGTTATATTTAAACTCACTTAGATATCTTGGTTGAGATCTTAACTCTGGTGAAGACAGAGGCAAAATTACAATCCCTTTGTTTCCCATCTCTCTAAGTAATACTTTAATAGTCTCAGCACTTACTCAGGCATTTTTTCTCAGCTTTCCTCATGCTCTGCATACAGCCAAAAGATGAAGTGTGGTGTCCTGCTGGATAGCTCTCCATGAAGGGCTTGTCCTGCTGGACATGACTGCAGTTTGTGGGGACACACAAGGCAGAGCTGCTGACAAGGCTGTTGGCAAGGCCCTCAAGTGGTTGCCTTCGTTAACTTTGTCACATTCTTTGGATGTTCGCTTCTGCAACATAAAAAGTTTTCCTAAAGTTGCCATTGTTTTATATTAAAATCCAAGGAAAACTGTTTTAAGAGGATTTGAAGGCTATCTAACTCCACCCATTCCAATATGGAGATAACACATCCGTGCCAATCCAACTGAGGTCAGCCCTGGTGCATTTTTGGACAGCAGTATGGTCCAGGTAAGGGCTTTCCAAAGGATTTCCCACTAAGAATGTCTGCTCCCACTGGGCTGCAGCTACCAAACAGGAACTGAAACGGACTGCAATTAGTTCTGTGTTAAATGTTAATTGGTGGATTTGGCCCCAGGGTTTGCAACCAGATAAGGGTCTTGCACTATTTCACACAAAGAAAAGGATCCAGGTAACTCAGAGGAATACTTTTGTTTCTCTCCTTTCTCTTCTCCAAATGTACTTTACACTGTTTGGCTGAGAAATATGAGACTGTGAGGATAGGAGAAGAAGCATTTCATAGAGAATTACAATATTATTGTGCAAAAACAGAGACAAAATAATCCCATTTATTTATTTAAATTTTCTTCTTCCATGTTTTTACACAAGATTGAACTCGAGGTGAAACAAGTGGTCCCAGAACAATGGCCTTAATTTACTTCACAAATGAGACACGAGAGCCCCAGCGGCAGAGACAAAACAGGAGATGGGCTGAGGGGAGGTTTCAGTGTAATTAGTTATGCTTAATGTACTTCCAAATTTAGTGTGGGGTTCGGCTCTTCCAGTTCCCCTTAAAAAGGTAATGGGGCCCTTCTAAGCTGCCAGAAAAGATTTGGCTCTGGCACTGAGGGGCCTCCAGTGCAGATTTACTTGTATCATTAGAAAAGCCATTTCCTTTTACGTGTGAGCCTAATGAAAGTACACTTAATTTGTAATTTTGTATAATTATAGATCTTGATGAGACAGATGAATGTGAATTCAGTATCAGCGTGTGAGTTCATCGTTCCTTGTATCATCCATTTCTCAATTATCTCTAATGGTTGTCTTCAAGAGATTTATATCTTGTCATTTTCCTCCTAACCCATGGAACATATCCTTGCAGATCTGTACCAGTGATTTCTCCTAAGGAGACCAATTTGTGACCCACACCAAGTTTCTGAAGGCTCCTAAAATACTTCCAGACTATCTCAAATGGATAGAGGAGAGCCATGCTTCCAGTTCATGGTGCTTCCACTTTGCTTCCCACTTCCAGAACAATAGCTAGGTACTCCAAGACTGATGCCTTCCCACCTCCCATCTCCATCCCCTTCCCTTCTTTGAAACCCTGCTCAAGACCAAATTAAACCTCAGTAATACAGACAATTATTCCTTCATATGCTTCTTTTTTTTATATACACTAGTACAAATTCCTAAATGTCCTGTGGCGTTTGCCAGGTCTCAGCTTTCTTTTTTCAACTTTCCTCTTTTGTCCTCACCCACAGTTCAATGGCAAAGTGACCTCCACCCTGGGTTCTGGGCTGTATATCACAGCAGCCTTCTGGGTCTCTCCTTGCTCCTCTTATTCATGGTAATCTTTTCCTCATGGTCAATTTTTTCTTTTTTATTTTTTTTCCTAAACTGCTTAACCTACTCCCAGAGGTGATACATACAAGAGGACTATAAGGTCTAGCAGTAAAAGCAAACATGAGGCATCAGGGGAGGGCCTCTGTGCTTTTCAGAATTTGTTTCTGAATTGGTTCTTCAGGAAACTACATGTATCTGAAAAAAAACATGTTCTGGACAAAGATCTGCAGCTCCTCTCCCACAGCTCTCCCATTAGGAAAGTGGCTATCTGAATAATTCAGACATAAATAAAATTTTCAAAAACCCCACATTTCTAACCTCCCTTTCACCCTTTATAAGGTCATCTCCCAGTAACCAGGGCATGGATTAATTTCCATTTCGGAGTATGGAAAAAATAAGCCCACATATTATGGTATTTTTTTCTGTGCTCATTCATCTTGCTGGCTTCCATCTTGAAAGCTTTCAGGATTAACTGAGAACATTTCTTTTTATTTTTTTCCTACTAAGGTGATGGAGGCAGCAGCCTTAGTAGAAACAAATTCTTTTCCATCAGAAGGAGAAGGGTTCATAACACAGCTCTGTTTATCATCTTCCAAAATAAGAAATACTTCATCGTCCTGGCCTGCCACTTTGAAATGTTCAGAACCAGTCATGCTTTGTCATTACAACACCCACCATTATCTGCTAGACCATGAAAGTATTTCAGTGCTCTCCTGATAAATATTTTGGTTATGAGTACTGTTCATTTTGCCCTGTATGATGTAATTGAATTCCTCTAAACATCCATAAATTGTCAGGTACTCCAGATATCTATCAGCATCCTACCTGTTTATAGAAATGCTTTGAGAATTGTTTCCCTAAATTCAATAAACATAGTTTTATGAAACACCTGAACAAGCTCTGTTTAGAGATGTGCAGATTTAAACAGGTGAAAAGATAGAAAATAAATGTAAGGCAGATTCTATTTTACAGTGCAAGAAAAGACAGAGGTGACTTTCCATCACCCGCTGATCAATCCTTATTGTATTGCAAACGCTAAAGTAGTTTTGTTCAGTTTTATGAGCAATGAGCTGGTTACTCAACTCTACAAAAGGCTGAGCAAACCTAAGGAGGGAGCAGTGCCTTTTGCAGGCAGAACTACTTGACAGGAGTGGCCTTGCCCTGTCTCAGAGAAACTGTGACTGATGTAAGAATAACCCCACACCAAAACCCACAGCACCACTCTACACTTCCAGCAGCTCCTAGGAAATCAGGTTTCCCATTCTACTTAAGAATGAGGTGGAAATTATAGTTCTCAGGCTCATAGGACAAAAAGATTCCCCAAGGGCTCTCATAACTTAACCTTATTGCTAAATGTTTGGATGGTATTTAGAGGAAGTTCTCATGAGAAGAAATTGTGAGCCCTTCAGTGCCTGATTATCATACATTGACCCAGGTGGGATCTTGCTCTTGCCAAGGAATATGAACTTACAAGTGGGCAAAGGCTTGTCATCACACTCTCACCTGCCACAGAAGTTTGGTTTCTAGCTTCAGATGTCTTAATTTAAAAATGCTTGAACAGAAATGAGGCATAGTTCAGAGAGGTACAAGTACTGATTAGAAGTACGGCTTCATAAATGAATAATTACCAGAACACAAAAATATTATAGGGAAAAAGTATGAATTTTGAATGAAGTTTTTGTTATAAGGTAGGATATAAATATCAATATGGTTTTTGTAAAAAACATTGTTTGTTGTATTTACTGCAGTGTTTCTTAGCTTAGCAGTAATTCATGGATATACTTGGCTGAAAACTTATCATGGAAAACATTTTGAAAAACTTGAGGTTGGGTCCATGGTTACTACATTTCCATGATTCTTCTTTGGGCAACCCAATCCACCTTCCTCCCTCTAGCACATCACCTGCTCCTCTTCTCTGCTGCAGCCCTGATGATTAAATAGAAGCAGATAAGGAAAAAAATCTCAAATAATTGCAAAAAGGGGTTGTATAGTTCTTGAGAATTCCCCAGACACTAACAACAGTACACAAGACTAGATTTGGGAGCTGGGTAAATCTCCAGCTTCTAAGTCATGTCTCTCTTCTGCAGTAAAATAGCTGCATGTGTGAGGAAACGGGATGAGAAGTGATTTTTTCCCTTGAACTGAGAGAAGAACTACTCAAGGAATAAGATCAGCAGAACAAAGAGATTCCATGAATCACAATTTCCTCTGCTTTATTTTCCTTTTTTCCCTTTATAGAGTGAAATTATCAGGCATGCAGATAGCTTACCTATGCAATGTTTCATTTCATGGGTTTTTTGAGAGAAGGCAATGGAGGAAAAATAAAATAATCACACCTTGCCCATCGTATCATAACTACACCGTAACATGGAAGATTTAGAAAGGGGAGCAAAAACTGAAATGTTTAGAAGATTGCAATGCATGGATGTGTATGTACAAAAGAAACCCTTGGCTAAGAAGTGATCTTGTTCACTTTTCTTTGTTAAAATCTGGTGCAGACAAGGTGATTTCTAAGTAAAGTAGCAGCAATAATCCTCACCCCCCCAGCTGCCACATGTGTTTCCAGCCATTTGCACAGTAGGAATTTCTTCTACTACAGGAATTTCTGACCATCCCAAAGAGCTCATCATATGGATTTCCCTCATTTTAAATAGCTTTGTTTTAGCCTTACATGCACTGCTGTTGTCAGTACTGGCCCACAGTAGCCCTTTAGACTATAACAAGGTGTTCCTTTCTGCTTGTTTCCATGCCTGCTGTAGTCACTGGTGGGGATAATTACTGTGCTCCTTTCTCTGTCCCCCTTTCCTTTTGAAACCCATTGTTCCAACTTCTGGCAATGCAGGAAACACTCAGGATCAGCATCACCTCCATTTCGCTGTTGCACTGCTCTGACTCTGTTTCCAGGAGTTGCTTATTCCATCTCTCAGCTGCCCAGGGAAGAGGTTGGAGAGCAGAGGGAGGGATATGGGAACCACAGGAACTCTCTCTGGAGAGGCAGAACTTGTGGGGTCATTTGGCCCCATTTTGTGGGGAAGTCTCACTGCTTCCAGTGGCGTGGGTTTCACACTATTCTGTAACTTTATACCTCAAACTTTACACCTTCCTCAGGCAGAGGCTGGGAAAAGCATTTGAGTTGCCTTTAACTTAATTTCTTTAGTCAAGGATTTAGAAAGGAAGAGAAAACCACCAATGGTTGTTTGCATCAGTCGAGTCAGTGAATAAATCCTATTCTAAGATGGGATTTACTCACAAGATAGCCCTCTTTGCTTTGAATCACACTCCTACTCCTTTTCCCCTTCCTTATTTATATAGTGCTTGGGTTTTTCTCTGTCACTATCTTACCAGAAAGTGGAAGAAAAAAGAAAAATTTAAAAGCACAGTATAGAAAAGATCAGATAGAAAAGTTATGTCTGGCATGAGATATGACATCATCACTACCCTGAAGTCAGCTTAAACCTGTCTTTCTCTTGAAACAGTGGGCTCTAGAAAAAGCCCTCAAGCTCAATATTACTTTTAACTTTTTTAATCCCCACTTGCTTTAGCACAGATCTGACAAAATGTTCTGCTAGTGCTGAACTCACTATTGAATGATTGATTGGCAGATTTCTCCTGTCTGAGATAGTGTGGCTGCTGCTCAGCCTGTGCACCTTCGACTGAAAAAGGACCCATGAATTTAAAGATGCTTTGCTCTCCAAAGAGCCTCTTTCTTACCCTGCAGCTCTTCTGACACTTCAGAAATACAAAGTCAAGTTTCCACTCTGCCTCTTCACTATTTGGAATGGTTGTTTCGTTGCATTTTGGCTGCACAGAGGATTGCAGCTCAAAAGTAGCACCAACTCTATTAAATGGTAGATAGCTGTTAATCTACTCTCTTGGGCACTGGTGTCCCAGAGCACAGAAGTGGGGAAGGTTGGGATGGCAGTGGGAGTGAAGGTGGGCTGAAGATAGATCTTCTACACCTCAAATCCTCAGTGAAGCCTTGGCAGTGGAACCAAAGGAATGTGTGATTTATCCCAACCTCAAAAAAGGGCTTCATTTATGACAACTGGATCTGAGTTGAACTTTGCTGAGGGCTTGGGCTAAAATCTTGTTCTGCTTTCATCTCTTGTCTTCCACATTGCTATTGCCATAAACTATAGAGGCCCCAAAGATGTGAGATAGGAAGATCACCTATGGCACTTCAGAAGAAGATCTACTTCCTTTCTTCTGGAAGAACCATTGAAATGGATGCTTGAGATGCAGAGACTTTCTTCAAGTCCATTTCCACAGAAAGCCATCCCAAATGCCAGCTGCTGTATTTGTGCCAGAATGTTTAATAGATTCAGCAGTGAAGCACATATGAGGAGGTGGCAACTGAGCTTTTCTGGGTTCCACCTAATGCAGACCCATCTTTATGAACTGGACCATTTAGCTTATGTTCACGCCCTCCAGAAGCAAAGTATGCTATTTCAGTGCTGAGATTATTAATTTATGACTAGCACCTCTCATTTCATAAGCTATCAGCTGCTATTTAAAAGTACTTTAAGTAAATATATATTCCACTCATATGTATTCTAATTTTACTAACGCACAGCTACTGTCACAGTGGTTACTTCATCCATTATTTACATTAATAACAATAAAAAATATTATTCTTCAGCTTCAGCATCGCCTGTAATTAAATATTTTTTAAAGTTTGGCAAATGTTAGCCCTTACACAACTCTAAGTCTGGAAAATGTTATCATACCTGTGAAGAATGTGAATGCCAAATACAGTAAGTAATTTCTCAGTATCTGATATGTTCTAGCTTATTGTCCTTCCTGATAACCATTATATTTTATTGACTTTCAAGAAGCAAAGAAAAACTGGAGGTAGAAAATACACACCAAGGTTGTTTATGTGTGGCAGAACAAAAGGAAAATCTAAGTGAGGCAGACTGCAGCTTAACTGGAGCTTGGCAAGCAACAGAGGATCAGTGCTCTTCTGTCCCATGGCAATACTTTTATTTCCAAATCTCTTGATCAGATACAGCACTGAGAAACAACACAATGTGCGTGGGCAGGCTAACTAGTTCATTAGTGAGATTCATCACTACATCAGTACAGTACCCAAGCTTCTGCTGTTATCCACCCAAGAAAACGAATTCAGTTAGATGAGGACCTTTTTTTTTTTAATTAAGATACAGCTTTCACCTTTGACCTCATACTTGATAAGTCACATTTTAGAGACCACTGGTGAAGAGGGGAAAAGAATATACAATGTTGATTTATGTATTTAGCAATGCTAGCAGTCTTTTCTGGAATTGGGAAGAGAGTTCAGAAATGAAAGAAAATTTCCTAAGAATGGTTTATGCTGCCATGTTTTTGGTAACTGGAAAAACCCCGTCATTTTTCATTTAAATTTTTCCTTCTGGAAAAAGAAGGAAAAATTTAAATGAAAAATGGACAGCATGTTTTGTACTAACTCCAGCTGCAGTTTATTGCTCTCTGATAATATTTTTGGTTGCAAGATGTCAAGCTAGACCTTTTTTACTTCTTTCCTAACATTTAATGGAAATACACAATTATTTGCTGTTTTTTTCTCCTCTGGCTTTAGTTCTCTGCCATCTTTGCACAGGTGCTTCACCCCCTGACACCCCAAACAGACCTAAGACAGGTTGAAAGAATTGCAGTACCCTGCAATGAAAACCATCAGTGTTATCAGACTTAAATCTACTTTTTCTTTTTTTTGCTCTTTTCTTATAAAATCTTTTTCAAGAGAATGACTGTATAGCCCATTTCAATGTTGAGCTCTGAGGTCCTGCACTCCCTTGCAGCATGCTCAGAAAGAAAGCACGTAGGCCCAAGAAAAGTGATCAGAATGTTCAACCACACAAAATATTTTGATATAAATATTTGCAAAAGACCAGAGCTAGAAGACTGAAAGAGAACAGGATATAAAAGGAATGCCTTAACTTTAAAACTGTGTTTCAATAAAATAAAACTCAGGTTGAACTCCGTGTTGGAATGCTGAGGTGCTGTAATAAATGGAGGACTCAATTCTGTTTCACCTGCAGGAAAGGGAAACAAATTGTTTGTAATGCACTTTATTAAAATGCTGATTTTGACTTTTTGCCTATGATGGGGCGACCTGTAAGAGAAAGTAACAAGGCAGTGAAGCTTTGAATTTTAATATCTCTCTTCCTCTTCTTCCTTCCCTTCATGTTTTTCTCCCCCCCCCTTGGCTAATATAGAATTGGATGACTGTGACTCAAGCACGTAAAAAATTAAAAGGCTTGTACAAAATTAAAAGGTTTAGCCTTGCCTGCTTCTTTATTTACCTGTGTAACTCTATACAAAAAAGCCTCAATAGTCCCAAGAACAGGTTCTCTGAGAGTACCAGCGGTGCAGCTGTGTGATTCCTCCAGAAAATTGACTTGAATTGATGATCTTCAGTCATTGTATAGGAAAACCAATTTGAAATAGATTTCAAATTAAACGCATTACACTTGCTGTAATTTCCTGATGTCTATTTCTTTTTAGTGGCTCATGCTCTGGATTACAGGTATAATGTCCCACAGAAGTGGCCTCTAGTGGATTTAGAGCAAAATGAAGTAAGAAATATCTTCCAAATTGTGTATTCAGCAGGATATTTAAATTGAAGGAATTGATTTTTTCCATTCAAGTGTCGCACTAAAAGCAAATCCAGGAAGACAATTGCTGTAAAACAACCAACCAAATAAACCAACAAAAAGACAACCCTGAAGACCCTGGGCAGAAAAAACTTCATTGTTATTAATAATATTCAATTTTAAGATCACTGTGTTGGGACTTCAGCACAGGAATGGAGTGTTGTGGCAGAAGTAAAGAAAACAAAAGCGTGTGAAAGAGGAGCATCCCAGGATCTTACGCTCCTGGCTTAGCCAATGACTTGGTGTACGACCTTGGATAAATCACTTGTCTGATTACATCTCAATAAATCAGCTGGAAAACGAGCATAAAGCCTGGCCTCTCTGACAAGCTGCTTGGAACAAACTGAGATGTGCTCCTGTGACAGCCCTAACTGACAGGTATTTCTTTAGATGGAGGATTGCCTAATGGGTACCTTGTGGGGGAAGGGGTAGAGTAACCCAACACGACAGATGTAAAATGCACCTGTATTCATTTACTGAGTAAAAGGTTATAGCTCCTGCACATTTAAAGCAAACAGTATGGAGGATAAGACAGCAAAAGACGGTTTTGTATCTTATTTTCTTCAAATCCTACAAAATAACAATTAGATTTAAGCGGTTGGTAAAAAGTTCAAAATTAAACTGAATTTTATCCCAACATGTTCCTCATGCCAAAAGTCGTAATCGGTATGTGGAACAAAATGTTTGTCAGATGGACACAAGAAGTGAATATGGACCAGCTGGCACACGAAGCACTGCGTCCTGAATTTTACCCAGTTCAGCTCAATCCTAGTCCAGTCCACACACATCACTGACCTTGCAGGCTTGCTCACTCTTACTATGAATGAAGTATTAGTTTTTGAAAAGATCTGGGGAGCTGATAGAAGAGGAAAGGACAAAATTGATTACATGGCTGACTAGCTGCCAAGAGGTTTGGGAGTTGTTTTTTGGTTTTTTTTTTTTTTTTATTTCAAGTTTTGGAAAACTTAAAATGAAAGAATGCACCAGTTAAATAGGGGAGTGTATATGAGATTTAAAAGCCCCACAATAAACACTGTATTCCTGGTGGCTCCTTAAACACTGATACTTTACTTTGTTAAGCTCTGCTTCTCAGAGCAAGCGTGTGTATGCAACTTGGCAGTTGCTAAGGTAACAATCATTTGGGGGAAACAGGAGAGTAAAACAAAAACAGACTTATAAAATGTGGATTAAATTGACATGAAATGGCAATGGCTTCTCTAGGCTTACAGCAACTTCCTACGTGCTCATGGATACACACATCTAACACAAGTGTTTCCATCTCTCAGGAATTACCTGGTTATGTGTTTGTTTAGAAGATGAACGGCAGCGCTGCTTGTTTAAGAAAGAAAAATATGGGTTAATGGAGGAAATGTACTTTTCACTAAAACCATCGCCATTTAACACACAGGACATTTACACCCCTTCCCTGCCACTGTTTCTTCTCCAAAGGGACGTGCCCCAGCACAGCTCCAGGGGCTGCTGAGGGCCCTGTCACCTGCTCTTTCCACCCCTGAGCCTGCCTGTGCTCTGGGGCACAGGATGCACTAAGAGCCAGGACAGTCTTCTGTTAACTACTTTTTGTGTAATGTTTTTTCCCTAGACCAAGGCAATTTGAGCATAGTGGATACTGACATCCATATCTGAGATAAGGCACAGGGACTCACACTGCACCCCATATTGCCTTCCCATGAAAAAAATACAGGCTGGTTTAACTAATGAAGGTATTCTGCAGCTGCTCCACTTAGCAATAGGCTACAAAGGATGCTCCTTCTATTTTAAGCAAAATTTTAACTGGAGGATGTTTCCTCGATGTCAAGAAACCATCCCTTCATCTCAGAAATATTTTCTTTATATAAGGCATCTACATCACTTTTTTGGTACATGTGAGACGTGTTGTAGATGATGATAACTGGGAGCTGAACATCTCTTTAAACTATGAGTAGAACATCAAATGTTTTTTAAAAAAAATTTAAAAGAGAGGAAAGTCCACTGCAGGAGTTGCTAACATTTTCTAACAGGAAACATAATAGTGAGAGCATTTGGGGTTACTGTTCAGCACAGGCTTCTTAAAGGCTCAGTCATCATTTTCTGATAGGAAAGCAGAAAACAAGGGTGGTCACAGTCACATAAAAAACTCAAATCAGATAGAAACACAGATGCTGGCAGCATACAAACTAGGAAAACAACAAAACACTCCAAAATGGTGCAAATCTCTACCCACCATTTAAAAATAAACATGTTCAAAGGCCTAGATTTCTCTTAGAAGAGTCACTTAAGCATTCAGTTTTCTGTCAAGAGTCAAGGAAAAGCCAGGAATAGAAACCTGGGTGATTCCTCTAGCAAAGACCCACCACACAGAGAAGGAATCTGAGGTATCGAGACAACTCAACAAGATGCCTTAAGATAGGCATGATAAATTCCAGTAACAATGTTCACTGAGTGCTTTCAGCAGCTCTCAGACTTTAAGCTGAAATTGAGTCAGAATTTTCATGCTGGTGAAAGACCACTTGTATTGCTGTGTATATTTCAAGGAAAAGCAGGGGAGAAAATGCAAGTCTTCAGGCTAAACACTTCCCTGATGTAAGATTGTACCTGTCCATAATAATAAGCATTACACTAGTTCAGATCTGTTTTGTAAATGTCTTTGAACCTGTGCTTATCTGCAGGGTAGGGGGGAAAAAAAAAAAAAAGGAAAAAGAACTAGGCAACTTTCAGCATAGAAAGATGGTCACAGCTAAAAAAAGCCTCTGTGAATCCAACTTGTACCCTGAATATCCTAGGGGAATGAAGCTGTGTCTCGTGTTGTCTATTTTGATTCCCTGCCTGCCTGCCTGTGCTCTCAAACAGTGATTTCTGAAATGTGAGCCCCACTGGCAGGCTCAGGCTGGGGCTGCCAGGGAGCCAAGGGAGGGGAAGGGAAGGGAAGAAGGGAAGGGAAGGGAAGGGAAGGGAAGGGAAGGGAAGGGTGGTGCCCACTCTGTCCGGGGAAGGAGGCAGCAGAACTCCATTTTCTTTAGTGTTCCCTCCCTCTGGCACTCAGAGCACCAGCGATGTGCTTTCTGGAGAGAGGCATCAGCAGTGGAGTTTTCGGGCACCCGGCAGGCTGCCAGAGGGAAGGAGTTTGGAGATGCAGCTGGGAAAGATCTGCCCTGCTCTTTTTGCTCAAGTTCATGTTTTTAACCTTACAAACTGGAAAGGTTGGGCTTTTCTTTGTGTTTATATGAATGTGAATGAGGCATCTGCCTCATGAAAACACAAGGACCAGTGGCACAAGGAAACGGATCTTCTTACACTGGCATTTCCTCTGCTGAGAGAGTTTTTGTCTTTACTAGGTACCATGTTTGGTGTCCTCTGCAAGGCTTTTCCTGCTGAGGAGAGAAGCCCAGGGTACTGCATTAAACACCTGATTTCATACCTCATAGGGTCTCTCTCTCTCCCTGGGAATTTACAGCTGCTCCTCATGAGAGGCACCAGGCAAAAAAAAAAAAAAAGTGAATTTGTGTGTGCACATGGGGCAAAACTCTGTGATCCACTGATGAGTTTATAACCACACAGTAAATCTCAGAGCAGACAAAAGCTGTCATTCATTACCCCTGTTTTGCCTACAATTTTCTGCATTACATTTTAATACCGTTCCTGTCCATGAAAAGAAAAATTATGGGGACCATTCAAGTACGTTCTTATCATCAGCAGAGGGGAAACCTAGGACACGAGCCAGTGCTCCAGAAGGATTTCACTGTATGAATTTACAGGAATGCAAAAGGGGAAAAAACACCTAGCTAAAAGTCAGTGATATTAAACATAAATCAGCTGACTAAATTCTGCGAGACAGATCAGTGTTACCAGACTAATTTAGCAGCCCAAGAAAACTGATGGCAGCAGACAGATGTCACAGCAAGCCTGGGACACAGAATCCTCGTGATACCTTAGCTCTGGTCCAGGATGTGGCCTGGCAGTTCCTCACCCTCTTAATGATCTCTGAGTCACCGTAATCAAATCCAAGTAACTCATTAAAACAGCACTTGGAGAAGGCCGGTGTGCCCAGAACCACCTGCAAATGGGAATTTATTGAGGCTAAATCAATGGGATTCAGTGAAGTGTGTGCTGGCAGTCTCAGGGGGGACTTTCAAAACTTGCCTACCTCAGATAATTTTTTCAAACTTACAGCTACTACTTTGGCACGAGCAATAAACTGTTGAGAATGATTTAATTGCAGTCTAAACATAAATTCTATTTTTGGGACAAATGGGGGAATGGCAAGAAGAAAGAGTCACACAGTACAACAGTAGTTTAGTACTATTTACATAACTAACAAAGCTTGTCTTGAGATTTTGCAGCAGCACCTTACAAGAAAAGTCTACTAGCTGTATTCTGTTTTACTTGAAATCTCCCTGTTGACTTAAGAGGAATTTCTCTTCCATGAGACAAGCAGAAATGAGTGACCTTCTGAAGGAAAAGATGCATTTGTCTCCTAGCCAGGAACAAGTAAATCAATGTTCAAACATCCAGAGTGTCAGGGGAAACAAAGGGTTAGCTGGGCTGAAGGGCTGAAGGGTTGCTGGGCATCCTTTCAGCAGGACTGGTTTTTACACCAACACTTGGCAGCTTGCACTCTGTTTTATGGTGAAAAAAATGGGCCCTTACGATACCTCTGGTAGGAGCACAGTGCATGGCAAGAAATGAATCCTGTGCTAAATTCGACCTGAGCCTCTGGCAAGCAAGCCTGGCCCTCTTGAAATTATTGAATTCACTAATGGGATCCCTCTGTGTGAGGAAGGAGATAAATATCCCGACCATTTATCAAAATCAGAATATTAAACATTTAAAAGTGACATTAAAGGGGACGATGCACAGACTAATGCCCATCTCAGAAGTGGCAGCCCCAAAGCCTGTTAGCAGCCCAAATTGCTAGAGCCTCAGTCTGGAGGTGCTAATCACAGAGTGCTGGGCTGGGTGTCTGGTGAAAATGAACATCCATCGCCTCCGGCCTTGGGGCTGCAGTTCGACTGTTCAACACGACAGAAAAGCACTCAAACAGAAAAAGCAAACCAATATTCAGGAGAGCTCTGCACAAAAGCTCAGATCCTTGACACAATCGCTTTGTTGTGCTGCCATCCTTATTTTTAGCATATTTTGATAGGGTAGACCTTTCCTTTTTATCTCAGCCTGGTGACAGTTAATTAAATAAATGTTTCGCTGGATCCTGATTCATATTTTATGTGATGAACTGATTCAAAGGGAAAACCTGTTTGAACTGCAGTGGGTAGATGGGCGTGGGGGGTGGAAGCCCCTACATAAATAATCACATCATTTTGTGTATCATCACTTAGTGCTTTTCATCATCTCTTCAGCTCTCTCTGATACTTCCTCTTTAGGTGTCCATTCTGTTTGTTTTGTTAAGTTGACACATGAACAAATCAATCTGTCTGCTACTCTGAGCAGCTAAGCCCTATGCATCTCTGTTCCTGGAAGCCGAGGGAAAAACAAGAGGAAAGAAAATAAATTCCTCATAGAGTGAGGGAAGAAGATTTGTTCCTTTTTTTCTGGCAATTCAGTTAAACCCTGAAGGGCCATTCATTAGGTTTTGATATTGGATTTTGGACCAGAAAGGCTACTAATTGGAAACACCAAATGCTGTATGATCACTTACGTGCCTTGACCTCGAACGGGAAATCAAATATATCCTTAGAAATAAATACAAGTAGACACATTCATTGCACCTCTGAGGATAACCACCCACGTATTCTGTGGAGCTCTGCTGAGTAACTTAAAGGACAACAGGAGGTTGAAGGAGAACTGGAGCTTTTCTCAAGCCTTCCTGACTCAAACCCTAAAGAAAGGAGTGAATGTGACAGCCTGTGTAGCAGGAGCAGGCAGGAAGAGGTTCTTACTAATTGTCTTCATGAAGAACCAGAACAGACCCTGCCTAATTGGCCACCTCTAACCCTGTGGCTGCTATGTAAAAAAAGCAGGAAAGAAAACATTATTCCAAGTAATGACTCAAGTGCAGTTGTGTGACTTTCATCCTACATCCCAGAGAAACCTGAGTTTTAACACTTCATGTGGCTGGCAATAGGGAACGCAGCAGGGAATCCCTGACGAGGGTAGCAGCTAGTGAGAGTGGATTAACCTTTCCTGGACACCAGTGGCTTCTTTCCTGTGCAGAAAATTCTGATTCCTGTTTACCATTATAAATTATTTTAATGTATATTAATTAGCAATAACGTGGTGGGTAGCAGAGGAGAATTTGTGTGACAAAAATGGAAAAAATGCAATGGATTTCAATGATGAGGTAAATGAGACTTTCAAAGACTCAAAGATTTTAAGCACAGGATAAACTGTAGTCAGTTTGTTCTGGAAAATTTAGGCCACCAAACTTCATACAGTCGCTTCTGTAATGAGCTTAATAACTTATAGATAAACTAAAGCATTTATTTTACAGAAAGGCCAATCTTACAGCTGAGAGAAAATTTACTGCATCACTTGGAAAGTTCTGCAATTACAATTATCCTCATTATAAAAATGTGTTCCTCCTCATTATTTAGGTGCTGTTGTTGAAAGCTTAATGGTTCACACGCATTTATATGGGGGAAAAATAAACAGTGTATTATGAAGTATGGAACTACGGCATAATGTTCTCAAAAATTAGTTCAATTTTAATGAGGCTGCAGAAAAAGTAAGTTATGTGTGCATTTTTGTTCTGGATAGGTGCTGAAACACAGCTGTAAGGGCTGTTCCAACCCAAGCAGACAGGCTGAATTCTCACACAAAACCCTGCTCTCTCAGGAGACAATGATCAAATTTTCATTAAGACCTTTGAATCTTTCTGTTCAAATCCTTGGGCTACAGGCAGATCTGAAACAACTACTTTGAAACCAAGTATTTAACCTTGGGGGGCTTATTTGATACGAAACACAGCTGCTTTTCAATTTCTAAGCTGACCAAAAACTATGCATTTGTAATCTACCTTGGGCTTTTGAGTTCACATACAGAAGCACTTGGAAATGCAAGTGTAGCTCCATATTATTTTCCTAGAGGATTGTGTCAGGAGAAGTTTATAAACTCAGGACAGACCCTGAATTTCCACACAATTTCCATTCAGTTTTCAAGTCAGTTTTCCTTTATAAATTGTCAATATTTACCTGGTGAGAACAATTTTCCACAATGCCAAAAATGAAAATGGAAATGTAACTTACAGTTGCAGCAAAACAAAATGGTTTTCATGACACTGGATTGTAAAAAACAAAAAAAAAAACTTAAAAATAAAAACCAGATTGAGGCTAAGACAACATTTTGTTTCAGTGCTTCACTTCATATAAATAAATCTGTGCCAGAGGAATAAGATTGCTTAGCATCACTGGAAGCTGAACAGATGCTCATTTCTTTGTGATTCCCAGTCCATCTCTGTGGAACCTAAATTTCAAGCTGATACTAAAACCTGCTACTGATAAGTCCTTCTTGCCACTCTCCACTTCCCAAGGCTGTTTTGCACTTGGAGTAAGGTTTCTTTGATTAATGCATGGAAATACATTATTCTAGTTTTCTCAGATTATTTTCAATTTCTGCTTTGTGACTTTACTCCCAGCTGAGATCTTTGCAGGGACAGTTAAATTTCAGCATCATCCCTCTGGTTTGAAGTTGCTGAAATAACCATCTATTCAAGATTTGTGGTAAAAGGAAAATGTCACAAATACTTTTGAGCTCAGAGCTGGGCTTAGAGATGCATTTCTATGCTCTTGGACCTTTTTAAACTGTTCTTTGTAGTCTGGGAGGAAAAGTGGGATGGATGTTTATGAATAGCAGAGAACCTGCAACTCCTGCAATTCATGCTCTTAAAAAACAAAAGGTGTCATATGTGCAAGGTTTATTCTGAATGAATTCTTGCAGCTGACCCTGGGTATGTTTTCCTTACAATGCCTCTATAATGTGAGATACTGATCAAGGTAAGTCAAGAGTCAACATTTACTCAGATTCCAAACCAAAAAGGGCAAAGCAACAAATTGCTGTTGAACAGACTCGGGACACAGTGCTGCCCTGAGTATTGTAATGACTAAAAAAACCCCAAATCTAAAACCTGAGGCAGTTGTATCAAATTTAGCTATTCTATCATTTCCACCAGTATTTTTCCCCATTTTCATTTGCTGTATAAAATACAATCCAACAGTGAGCTTGCAACAGACTGGGTTCAGTCTTCAAAAACCATGGATGTCAGTTATGGATTTTCTCCTTTCCCTGTTTTGTGACGCACAGGGATTCCTCCCAGCTTTCCCTTTCCTCTCAAAATGCTGAGTCAAGAAATAAGATCATACTCAAGATTAATTCCTCATAGACAGAAGTGAAGACTACATGCTTCAAATTAAAATCCAATGCATAATATATCAATCATATAAGATGAAAAAAACAGGTTCACAGTTTGAAATTTTTTGTTATAGTGGAAACTGAGGCTCCATTTAAAGGTTTTGTTTCAGGATGCTAAGAAAAATATTAGGGGTTTTTGTGTTGTACACAAAACAACAGAAACAAAAGTTCTGTGTGTAATAAATAGTGTTCCTAATTTCAAGACAGCAGCTCACTCACAGAACCATCTGTAAGTTCCAAAGATTTCCTTAAAGCGTTTGACATAGGTTATACCTCAGCAAAGGTCAGCGCTCCCTTTAAGACTATAGAGAAGGTTAATTTGACCAGATGAATCCAGAGTTCACCCTGAAAGCCAGTTGACATTTTTAGATGAAAAGTGAGTGATGGTAGTAAGGGAAAGAAATCAGTCTCAGCTGCTTCTGTTCAGTCAGCAGGGAAAGCAGAACAGCCGGCGTGAAAACCCCAAACTCTTCAATTACTGTGTCCATATGAAAGTTGGATTCTGGAGCTCAACAGCTTCAAAGAGTTTGTTTTTCACACTGTAGCAGTAGTCCAGTATAGATTTCAGCAGCCAGTTGGGAGAAAGAGGCAAGAGGGCATGTCTTCTCAGCTAAGGCAGGAGCCAGTCTAACTGTGGAGTGGAACAATCCTCACTCTCTGCACTGACTTACATGTGAAGGCCAGAGAAACAGGGATCTAAAATTTTAAGGACATAAATGTTGGAAATAGTCTCTCCTTGGAAGAAGCAAGAGACATAAATGTCTGTGTGTACACATGCCAGAGAAACAGGGATCTAAAATTTTAAGGACATAAATGTTGGAAATAGTGTCTCCTTGGAAGAAGCAAGAGACATAAATGTCTGTGTGTACACATGCACACACACATATGTTATAACATAAATACACACACACGTGCAGACACGTACAGGAACTCAGCTAAAAATCCCTGAGAAACACCTGTTTTTCACAAGACAAATAGGAACGTTTAAGTTGCCATTTTCACCTGCAGTGCACAATCCACTTTTGCAGCGCTGAGTAATTTTTAAGCAGGCACTCTGCCACTTCAGCAGATGGGTAAGAGCACAGCCATGCCAGCCAACCAGCCTGTCCCTGAAGTTTGGCACTCCCTTGCCAGCTCCCCGTCCCAAAATGCTTGAACAGCATGCATTGTTTCACCTCTGGCTAGTGGGGATGTGTCACTGCCTGAATACGGAGCATGGGGAAACTTTTAAAATTCCTCAATCAGCAGAACAGAATATCTGTTCTGGGAAATAAATCCACCAGGGTTTGGATTTTCTGTGAAAGCAAAACAGGAGAAAAAGCTAAATGCAGCATTATGTGCTACCTGGGATCTGCCAGAGGGTTCGCACCGTTGTTAGGAGGCAGCAGGAATCCTGGAGTTAGGGAAAGGGGCACAAAGTGAGACTGACACAACTGCTGCTTCTCCAGCCACACTTGGGGCTCAGCCAAGGTGCCCCAAAGCCTCTGGGATCTCAGCAGCCTCTGGAGTGGCAGGGTGAGGACAGGATTTGCTATCCCTGCCTTGAGTGTGGCTCAGCCACCACGACCCATCAGTGTGTCTCAGGAGACCTGACCTTTGCTGAGGTATAACCTATGTCAAACGCTTTAAGGAAATCTCTGGCCACAGACATCTCCCTCTGGGAAGCTGCTGAAGAGTTCCTGGCTTCTTCTTCAGAGAAGCAGTAGGAATTTTCACTCTGTGCATTTTTCTCAGCACTGCCTTACTATCAGACCGTTTATGTAAGTTCTGCTTCATGTAAAAAAAAGTCAGAAAACATCTTTAAATTCATTATTACTTAATGCTTTCCAAACAGCCACAAGCAATGCCAAAAGCTGCAGGTGCAAAGACTGAAATTCTTGATATCACACAAGCACAAGAGAGGGGTTTTTTGTGTCTTTCTGATAATGCTGTATCAAAGCACAATAGTTAAAAGGATCTGTTATAAATGCTTTCACTTCTATTTAGGGCAGAGTTTTCTGTTGGGTAAATCCTTGCCTGCAAGGGGGTAACCAAGCCACAGGTAACCTGTGGGAACTGAAAACCAGAGGCATTTGCAAAGTGATGGTGTAGATAGCTTTGGAAGTGCTTACCTTAACAGGATTGAAAAGAAAAGAGTCAGAACAGTTTTTCACTGTCAAAGATGCATGTGCTGCAAAATGTGTAGATAAACGTGTATGCATGCATAGCCAAATATACATAAAGCTATATATTTTCATTATTGTTCATTCATTATTCATTATTTTATTAATATGCTAATAAATTTAGAAGAATGATCTGGAAATGTCATCGTTTACCCATAAGTGTGCTTGCTGTACAAGAGCAGCTAACAACTTTCCTTCAGTCGTGCTTGTAATTAAGTAGGAGGAGAACTGCAGTGGCTGAAGGTTCATGCTGGAAGACTGACATGATGTCAGGTTTCAGAAGTAATAAGATGTGGAAAATGTCAAATTGTTACTGAGGGAGAAAATGTCACCGATGCACTTAAAATTAGATTTCCCATGCAAGAGTCCCAGTGAACAGGAGGATGCAGAAGGATGATTATGACCAATGGCCAGGTGCTGGCCTTCAAGACAGTGATGTCTCAGGCTCAAGTGCACAGACCTATTTCAGTTCTTCATTGACACCTGCAAATTGTCTTCATTGACACCACAACAGTAGGATATAACCTCCTCAAAATACTTTCCTGCAGCTTTTCAGCTGTGTTGCTTCCATCTGAATTAGCATAGATCTAATTTCTCTGTTTTGTGGGTGTTTTGTTATTTCTTTTTTTTTTTTTTTTTTTTTTGTAGCCTTTCAGAAGCACTCTTGAATATGAAAGTGCATCATTTACTAAACCAACACATCCTGAAGTCACACGTCGTGCCAAGAAACACTTAATGGCTCACAGGACTGGCATGCCCCAGTTTAGAGAAGTCTTCAGGAAGGTAGGACATACTGCAGTCAACTCCCTCAATTCTCTGTGATCAAAGTACTTGAAAGCGAGTAGGCAGCTTTTATCAGTAAATGCTTGGTTTTAAATCATAACAGCTATTCAGGTTTCCTTGTCTTTGTTTGTAAATTGCCTACTTTTTTTTTCCCCAAATGTTCCAGACATCTACCAAGGGAAAAACTCTAAAACTTTATGGTGCATCTGAGTGGATGATTAATCAATCTTTGAACTTCTAAATTGAGTGCTGCACAGCCACAGAAGGTAGCTGTTAGGAAGCATTAAAAGTATGCCTCTTCCTGTCATTCAGTGCACCTTTCTTCTCTCCCCCTTCCCCAGTCCCTTTTAGAACTTCTGGTGCCATATTGCTAGTAAATTCTTTCCATAAAATAATGTTATTTTTATGGCTTAGAGCTATATAAACGATTGAATGTTTTTTTAAAAAAAACTCCATATCCACTTGTTTTCAAAACTATGTTTTTTCCACTTTTTTACAATGCTGTATCTAGCTGAATTTCTAAAGGGGAAGCCACAATTTTGTGACAAAAGTCTAACATCAGTAAACAGAGAACCAGGATTTCCCTGAACTGCAGGGGGACAGTCACTACACGAGGCAGAGTAAAATATGAAGTATAATGTTTGTGTCACTGTTCACACTGCACACTTTTTCTGTAGAGTAAAGGCAAAGGAAAGACTTCAGTGATGTCCCAGAAACCCTGCAAGAGGTGAGATACAAATGTCTCACATCTGGAAATCTCTGCACGGGTACTGAGTGTACCCTGACTTTCAAGAACCTCAAACCAACTCTTTTAGAATTGCACCCTTCATTTTAATCTTGCGACGTTTATTGTTCTCAAAACTGGATATATTGCACTCTGCCAGGTTTTGTGCCTCAATTATTATTCCCCTGATGAGGGAATTTTAATACTTTTTGCCAGGCGCCGTAAAGAATAGGACCTTCTGTCTTTTTAGCATGCAGATAGTTGTTTATTAAGTCTTATCAGAGAAATGGGCCCATAGCTGGGCATTAGACATGGCACAGAGCAAGGAATGCCAAGAATGGCCCCTTTATCTTGATTACACACTCTTTTAAAGGTAAATTATCCAATTAAAACAAAAGATATTTTCTTTTTTCTACCAATGCTCAATAATTCACCTTGTCACGTTAAAAGGAACTGTAGAACTTTTCATCCAATCATTCCAAACTACCTCTACTGCAGAATATGGGGTATTAGAAGAAGAAGGTCTAAAAGACAACTATTATCCTCCATTTTGAAGTTTTTTGCTTTTATCTATTTACTATATTAACAAACCTTAAAAGTCTAGATTTTTCACCCTGTGACAACCTTACATAATATCCCATCACCTAGTTCACACCAGTGTAAATTTTAATTCTTTCCAGAGAGTATATAGATTTCTCCATGGACAAAGGTCAGAAATTCTGATGTACAGGGGGGTTTTTATACTTAAAAACAGGCAGAGAAATATTCTCTGCATTCTGGACTCCAACACACTCCATCTGAACCTGAAGTGACACTGGCGATATCATAGAATTGCAGAAATGTTTGGGTTGGAAGGATGTTAAAGATCCTTTAGTTCCAGCCCCCCTGCCATGGGTAGGGACAACTTCCACTCTCCCAGGTTTTTTGGAGCCAGCCAAAAACCTGGCCTTGAACACTCCCAGGGACGGATCATTTGCAGCTTCTCTGGGCAACCTTTATGAATGTCATTTGAGGAATTTGGAATTACATTTTGGGTGGCTTTATAAGAGAAAGAACAGAAGGAATTACTGGGTTAGAGAAAGGGCTATATAATGAAAAGCAAGGCACTCCTCACTATTTTGTTGCAACTAAAATGTGTCTCTGTTACAGTTAAATCTTCGGCCTCCCTAGAGAGAGGAAAAACGCCTTAGATTCTGCTTGTGTAATCTCTGAATATTCCATTTTAGACAATATTAACACCAGTTGGGAATTAAATATTAACATTTCTGCATTGAAATTACTGATATTTGCACTTAAAATCCAAGTTTTATTATGATTTCAATATTCCATGATAATTTTCTTCATGTAGATTTTAGTGTTTCAAATTTCAGTGCAGCCTCATCTATTTTTCATTTGGGATAAAAGAGTTTATAACTACTTTCCTACCTATTATAATTTGAAAAAGATAGTTATCAGTAGTTGAAAATATTATTTCATTTTTTACATCAAGTCACGGTAGAATTATCTATATTAATGTAAATTTTCCCAGAGAAAGCAGGTGTATTGGTGTGATACTCAGTAGGAAATAATTTAGTTCTTATTAGAAAATGTCTGGCTAACAGAGGGTCACTTTTAATTTTAAATACCTTTTATTACTTAATTGACATTTTAAAGGTATAGAAAAGAAAAAGATACAGAAAAGAAAAAAAAACCCCACCTGGTTACATGGTAAAAATTATATATATAATGTAATTATTTTTTCTCTTGCATGAAAAAGAGAAGATTCTGCTGCTGCCTGGGGCATACACCTTCTCTATATGTAGCTGAACTGTCTCTGACCTTTTTTTTAGGCCTTTAGGTAACAAGTTGAGCAAGTAATGTTTTGCAGCCTACGCTTTGACCTTCCAGTCAGATGGTTTTGGTTACAAAGTCATCTTACTGCAGTCTTCAACTTACATCATGTGAAAAATACATCATCATCTGAAATATCCATTGCATGCAAAGAAAAGCTGAAGAAAATTCAGGTACGTCAGAAGAAGTGATGATATGAGTGATGTTTAGCTGCACACCTTGGTGTCATGGGTGAAACAGCACATCACGGGCTGCAGGCTCACTTTGTCTTGCTTTACCATCAGGGCTTCCTTTTAGTCTCAGTTTATGAACCAGAGAGTCAATCTAGTGAGTTTTGTAAGACAAAGTAGGAAGGTTACTTTATATTTTATAGAATTCTGAATTATATTTATTTTTTGGACCAAAAAGCTTAAAAAATGTACGCATCCCGATCAACACACGTGATTTGACTCCAGATATTTTTATCTTTAAACTGGGTGTTCACATTCCATTTATAACTTTTGATTAATTAATCTTAGATTGCCTCTTTGTCTTGCTGCAGTCAATTCTTTGCTGCTTTGGAACATATGACTGATCTGTGTGGGATTGTTTTCCTTTCTCTGAAATTATTGGGTTCATTTATCCCTATCATGTCCACTGCCCCTCTTGTTATGAGGCCTGACATTAGGAGATCACAGTAGCTGAAAAAAATATATCAGGAAGGCAAAGAGAAAGAAAGAAAGAAAAAATTCTGCCTTCACTGTATTTTCACTCAGAATTTTCACTGTGAGGTAAAAACCCCAGACATTTCTATGTGTAACCAGCAATCCTTGTGCTGCAAGTGTTACAGTGACAACCTGTGGATTGCCAGGATCTGTTTTCCTCTCAGGTTTCTGGGGCTTTAATGGACCTAATCCATATTTAGATGATGAAACACTAATCCAAGAAGATACACCAAAAGCCAATGAGCACCTTTGACTATTTGACCTTCTGCAGACCACAACTACTACTTCCTTATCTCATCACAGATTCTTTCTGATTAGGGCTCTCCTTAACTCTCCATGTTTCATGTGCTCGTAGTGCTATGGACTCTAAAAGAATCACAAGATCCCACAATTTACTGATTAAATTATTTACATGCCAAGGATGCCAGCCAAACTTCTGGAGAGAGCACCACTCAATGTCTGCTCAATCCTGTTGAGAGGATGTGAGAAAAGTACAGGTTGTGAATAGAGCTTTGCTGGAGTTCTTTGTAGGGATTAATTTCACTAGGAAAAGATTACAGCAGCTGTTAGCACTGCTTTCTAACAAGAGTCCTTTCTGCTGGAGGATTTGAGGATGTTATTTCTCCCCTCACTCAGATGAAAATACTCAGAACAGTGCTCTTAGGCTGTGTGCCAGCCCTTGCATGCCTGAAGAAGGGCTAATCTTACCTACTGCAAAGATAAATGTCTGTCTAAAGTACTTCTGCCTGCTGTCACACTCCCTAGGGGTATGAAACTCCCTTCTGGGCACCTCCCTTCTGCCACTGACCACAGGAACAGCTCAGGAAGAGGGCAACATTTGTTGTGGGTGAGGTGACTTAGACTTCCATCCAGCTAAAGGTGGACATGCATTTCCCCACTGCTGACCACCACTGGTACATGTGTAACCTGGCATGAGTACCCAGACCTGGTCTTTTTGGTGCTTATCTGCAAAATAAATAACTAATATTCAAAATTAGCAAATATGGTCAATCAAATATGGCCACAGTGCAACACCAGCATTGAAAGTAGAGTACAGGATGTCCTTGGAAAAATTCAGCCTTGCTGATACAACCAACAATTTGGAGTATACTCTAATCCTTCTATTGTACTTTCTGTGGCCAGAACACTTTCCTGGGCTCTCTTTGGAAATCCATGATCATGGATTTTTTTCCTCTTTTTTATTTCCTAAATGTTCCAGTTGGCGAGAGCAGAGTGCAGAACATGAGCTGCAACATCGCTGATCAAAGTAAGCCAAAATACCTTAGATCAGAATTTGATCCACAGGTGTAGGTAGGCAAAATATGGAGTGGTTTCAGCAGCTTAAAAGGAATGATAATTAGAAAGTGTTTGAACCTTCAGGTAGAAATGAGAGGTGTTTACTTATTTATTTTCAGCATGGCACTTTTGTCTAAAAAGAAGAAAGAGTTATGAGGCCTGATATCTAGAGAGAGAAATGGGGTTGTCAAAGTAAGAAAAGAAGAGTAGCAGGAATCTTTTGATAACAGTGTATCTAAAAAACCATTTTGATTTCATCTTTTCATTGTGTTTCATGAGTACCATAGAAATAGAACTCATGGAGATGTAAAGCCCTGAAATTATAAACCCATCTTTATCCAAGATGTTGAGTGAAATTCACTCAGGCTTTTCCCAAGACATGGTTTTCATCTCCAGACTTTCCTGATTGATGTGCATGTTTGAAGTCCACCTCTTCTCAAACAGCTTCCCAGTAATTGTACCCTTCTGATTTGCTGCAGACTCTTCCCTGCCAGATGCTCCTGCTCAAACCCTTCATGGATCTGTTACAGGGAGGTGGAATTGTGGCATATGCTAATCTTACATTATTGTCAACAACAAATCCAACAGAAGTTGATCTGGTAGAATATTATTCAGAAAATATGTTTCCTGATTAATTTCTCTGTTTTGCATTTCACTAATGCAAATTCTCTTCTACTGTGCTTAAACAAGGAACTCTTACACAGATCCAGGACTGGATCAACCCTTAGCATGTTCATCTCCTTCAGATTCCAATGCAGTTCCTTATTTTGAACTCACTCTGAATATACTTTACTGTTCTGTGAATATTTATTAAATGGACTGCTTGGATGCAGCAGTGAAATTCAGCAAGTAATAAAATACTTGTAAAAACATTTTGCTCCTAAATAATTAGCTCATATACCCCAAATGTCCCATGCAGAAAAACAGCTACCTGATGGATAGCAGGGATTTTTTTTCTGTTCTCTAGGAGTCATAAATGTTCTTCCACATCCTAGACCATGGAAGGAACTCTGCATGATGATGTTTATGGACATGAAATGTCTAATAGGAGTGAAAAACAAACAGACCCCATTAAAATTTTCCTAAGATTTTCTCCCACTATATGAAATCTACTTCATGTCACGAGATTTAAATTTAGTAGAGGCAAAAATTTCACATAGACAGAACTATTTATTTCTAGGTTATGTATACTGGTCCAATGGCTCTTAGCTCCTACTATCTTAAAATTCAGTGGAGCCCCAATTTACAACAGGACCTTAACCTGAATGGGCATCATTTCCAGCGAGAAAGTGCTAAAGGGATTATTTTCATTTGTTCACAGAAAACTGGTTTTCATCCAGAAATAATTTAGTTTGGCTTGCCACCTTTCTGCTCAGCTTTCCTCCCTGTATTGCACAGGTCCAGTCATATGAAAAAAATAGCTTCAGATATATTGATTTTCCTTCTGATGGCTGCCTGTCATCAGGCAGGTGTGAGAATCTCCTACAGAGGCATTTGATTGAGTTTGCACACAACTTCATGCTATTGTTTTATTTTTCTTTTACTTTTTTTTTTTTTTTTTTACCAGCCATGCCAGCTTAACCTGAAGGTGAGCAGAAAAGCCAGTGAAACGTGAAATATGAAGGTAATTAATTTGGTCTCTGACCAGGCACATAACCTTTGCCATCTCTGTGTTAATTTGTGTTGCACTACCTATTTGTGCCTTCCACTCCCAGAAATCCTCTTGAAACCGAAAGGGACACCACTATAAAAAAGCCACTCTCCAGCAGGAGGAAGAGAACAGCTTGTCTTTACAGAAGAAAGGGCTTATTAACAGTGTTGGGTTGCTATTCTATCTGCATCCTTTTGGAAGAGGTAGAAAGGAAATTATGCATTCACCACGCATCTAACCCAGGGACATACTGCCAGTAGCTTTTCCAAAAAGTGTTACTGCTCAAATAAAGCTGATCTATGAGCCTCACAGCTCAGAGAGTTTTACAATGCAGTCAGCATTTTCTCCTTTGTTCCCTTGATTGAGCAGTCGTAGATTTAAAACTGAGAGATTTACCAGACAGCATAAGAAGGAACACAAACCATGTGATTTAGGTATCCAGAGCAGAGCTATACATCCCACCACAAACCATGGGTGTCAAAAGGCAAAGACTTTCAGGGTCACACCCCACGTAACCCATAAGGAGACAGCCAGGGCTGGCAGTGAATGTTCTCAGGGAAAGGGCCTGGGGAGCACAATCAAAGCCTGCCCACAGCAGCAGCACCCCGAGACCCACAGAGACCCCAGGCAGCTGCACTGCTGCTTTTTCCATGGTCAGTAGATGAGAACTGGTCAAATATTGACACATTCATTAACCACAATGCAAAATGCATCGATCTAACTCTGCTGTTAGTCAGATATGACCTGGGGTGGAGTAAATTTGTGGCTCTGATGGTAAGTGTTGGCCCAGAGGTTTGAGAGTGGTAACTCCATACCCCAGAGGTGCTCAGAAAGCCAAGTTCTGACACAGATGCTAACAATAAAACAGTAATTTCTTTTCTCCTTCGTAGAAATTCATCTAATTTCAAGTGCCTATAGTTGTAGTCTCTTTCGAAGACTGACAGATTAGAATGGATTGAAACCAGCCAAGGAGGTTCTTTGTAATTCATAACAGGGTAGACACGATGATGTGGATTTAGAAATAAAAATCAATCAGAACCCTTGCTTGGAAATGAAAGGGAAACCATTCTGAGTACTGAATCAATTACTGACAGCCTTTAACTGCCAGATTTTAAGATTTAAATTGAATATTCCAACTCAAGTCACAAGTGAAAATGAGTGCAGGCACTTTAATCACTAAATGTACTCCTCACCAAAAGTATGATCAATGCAAGGGAGGAGCCAGGACTTCAGTCCTTTTTGGGATTTCATATCAGCACCGAAGTGTTCACCTGGGGACACCTGGGGAGCCACAAAGGAGAAGTTCAAGGCAAGGTGATCAAATATGGACAGCATATCTCAAGGGTACAGCCACAGTACTGTCTCCACTGCTAGGCTGATATAAATGCTTCCTCTTTTTTTAATTTTTAAAAAATTTATATCCAGTTTCATGTTTGTCTTGTTTGAGTGGTGTTTGGCTTTTTGTTGGTTTGGGGTTTTTGTTTGTTTTTTGGGGTTTTTTTTCTGTCTTTTATTTTGACGAGAACTCAAGCCCTCAAACTAAGAGAAAAAACCCAAAAGTGTCCTGTGAAGATATTGGAAAATCTTCTTCTGTGACTCAGATCAACAGAGAAAGCTAACTACTGCTTTTTTATCAGTTTCTGCTTATGTACTTGCAAGCTGTCATATGTTACACCCTGTGTGACTTATAGCACGTGCCCTTTTCCTGCCCCTCTCCCCTCCAGCATGTCCTCAGATGCCAAACACAGGAAGAGAGGATCACTGGCAGTTTCCTTGAGAAACAAATCAGAGAGTGCCCTGTCCTTCAACAGCTCAATGCCTGTGTGTCCAGAATTTGGAAATATATGGCAGCTGGGGAAAAATTCCTGTCCCTTGGAGCAATGCTGCTGAGAGGATGCCCAGTCCAGGAGCTCCACACAGCAGAGGATTGTTCTACATCTTCCTGTAGAGCCACAGCTTTGGTGTCATGTTTGCTTCCACATAGTGCCTTCCTGAGCTGGAATTTGAATGAGGATTTACAATAATTTTGCTGTGTTGTGACTGCCTGGAAAGCGGGCGCAACCCTGTTGCTCCTGATTCTCACACAGGCCTGTGAGTTTGGGTTCAAAAGCCTCAATTATTGTCCCATGTTTATGGTGGGCTACAAGTGTGAGGAATGCTGCCGTGCGTTAGTATCACATCTGCCTTTGGAACAGATAAGAAAACCTTGAAAAAGCAAAGTCTGCATTTTAGAAGGTGTGTGGACCTCATTGAAAGACAGAGGAGCTTAAAAGGATCAGATTAGTTTCTGGAGACCTATAGAGAGAATGAAATTCATTTGAGAAGCTGCCCTGAGGAGACCAAGCACAGCTGGGGGATCTGCTGCCCTGGGAGGGTGGGTCACTGCTGTCAGAGGCTGCAGCTCTGAGATGGGACAAAGGGGCACATTGACCAGAAACAGGCAAGGGCCAGAGGCTCACTACAAACACCAGAAACCACGAATCAGATTGTGCTGCTCACGAGGCAGTCCCCTCTGCTGTTACGAAGAAACAGTGGCTTTAATAATGAAGTAATTTATATTCTTGTCATTCAGCTAATTAGCCACAATGCTTCTTCCACATCCTCTGCCTTCCATGGAAGTCTTCTGCCCGAGGACTGTGATATCTGATGAGATCTGTGGATTAATACAGAGAGCAACAGGCACTAAGCTATACCTTTAATCAGTTCAGGATCCTGGGGCTGAAAAATATTTATGCAGCAGTTGGAGATTAGGAGCACTACTTCCCCTCACCATGCAGAAAATTTAAGAGACATTGACTACTAAAAAATCTTTGAAGACAAATATTTACGACAGAGCTGTTACCTCTTGTATAACTTTACAGCCAGCTTAAAAAAAGAAATAAAAATCTTCCAATGGTTTAGATTTACTGCAATGTCTATTCAAATAACTAGCTGAGATGGTGATCTTATCAGGGCAAGGAACAGTTCTCCTATATGAGGAAGGGCTAAGCAGATTAAGACTTTTCAATTTGGAGTACAGATAAGTGAGGAAGAAATGACAGAGATCTATAAAATCAATGGAGCAATGGAAAAAAGTGCACAGAAGACAATTATTCACTTTTCTTCTAATGCAAGGATTAAGGCGAGTTAAGTGAACAGATCACAGATTTTAGAAAGCATATTAAAAAGTTCACACAAAATGCAATTAAAACTGTGGAGCTCATTACCACAGGATGCTGGAGATGCTAAAAGTTTATGTGAGTTCTGGGAATAACTTACTGGGAAAAAACCCCCACTGAGATTCCTCTCCATGCAAGCACTCTACACATCTCAAGACGTAAGCTGCGACCCAGAGGAGTTTTGGAGAACGTACCTTGGAAACACAACTCTTAGATATCTACTGCTTTCTTCTCTAGGAGGTAAACTGTCTTGCCTTGCTATACTTTCAAGCTGGCCTGATGCAATCATCTCATGCCATTATTAATAAATTTGCAGCCACAGAGAGCTGTGAAGCTGACGCACAGCCGTGGATATTTTGCTGTAACCAAAGCCGCTGTGACCGCTGCTGGCTGTGGGATCAAAGCCACTCTGCTAAACACACAGCTCTAGTGAAGAGCCACAGCAATGCCCTGGTCATCAACACCTCTCATTTTTCCATCTGTAAAGAGCTGAAGGAACTCATTTTATTTTAGCTTTTATAATTATTCAACAGAGCGATTTGAAGGTGGAAAATGAACCCCAGTGACTTGAACAGTAGAAAAGGAGGTAGAAAATGGCTCATGACTCTGGCTTGGGTGAGACAGAAAGCTCTGAAGGACTAATAAGGAATTGGCCTACCAGGGTTAAAGCTGCTACATATCTCAGTGGAAGCCCACAGGAGAGCCTGCTAGTGCTGGGTGCCAGGAAAGCTCTCATGAATGCCATGCAGAAACCTGATTTGTGTCACTTGTCCTCTCACATGACTGAATGAAAAGTTTCATGTCCCATACACAACACACTGGGATAGATGTAATTTATGTATTTTACATAGTACAATTCTGACAACATATCATTATACGGTTACAAGCAGTATTTTTCCCCTCATTGTGTTTTTGACCTTTTTATTTTTCCTTCTTTTGACATAGGAGGCAAAGAGAGGCAAAATTGCTTCAAATCTGCAGAGACAGTGCTTATCCATGTGTTTGATGGGATCTCCAGAGTGGCTGTGGCAGAATGTACAACAGCATGGTAATCTGCCTGCCACCTCTGTTAAACAGAGACCGGTTGCCAGGCTTAACTAGATGTGCCCAGCAACAAAAGATATTTAACTGTTTATTTTATTCTGATTGACAAAATTTTCAGGAAGTTCACGTAAAAACATTCATGGTAGCAATTTTAGCCATCAGTTTGGTGTCCCAGTAAACACCCAGTAATCAATTTAAAACGAAAAATAAAAAGGAAGGTGGTGGGGGTGGATAAATACCTGGATTATTAATGCGTAATTAAATGCAGATTAAAGATGTAGTAAGCTAGAATCCAGTCATGGAAATTTAACTGTCAGATGATGTGGAAGCTGGGAGTTTTGAGGGAATCTGATGAATGCAGGCTCATGGGAAGCTGTCACAATGATGAAACAAACCCTGTCTGGGCTAATAGATTTATCTATTTCTACCTGGCAGATTACAATAGGATTTGGAGCCATCCTGGCTGATCAGTGGGCATCTGCAGAAAGCTCATCACACAAAAAGTGTCATTTGAAGTGGCTAGAAGGGGGTTATTTTTTGGAGCTAGATATCTGGAGACATCATCACTTGAAGAACAGCAGAGAGGGAAGGCTGCATTTTGGGGTATAACTTGCAGCAGATTGTCAAACCATCTGCAAAGAAGTAGCTGAAATAGCTGATATGCTGCTGTTGTCTCTTCATGAAGAATTCCCACAGGAGATTCCTTCCCTTCCCATCTCTCTGGAGACATAACAGTTCTGTGGATTCTAGTGCTGCATATTTTTTGACTGAATGTGTAGACATTTTGATAAAGCTGAGGCAGAAATAATCGGTACTTCCAAAGCCTCCAACTGAAATGCTGGAGGAATCAGTCAGCTTTTCCAATTTGCTAAAGATAGGTGCTAAGGGAGCACTCTTGGAAAGCTGGACAAAATATTATTAAGCAGATTTTGCATATATGACAGGGAAAAGTGATGAAAAGATCAGTTTTGCTAAAAAAGAAAAATGTTTCTGAATCAGTGCTTTAGTGCAGAAAATGAACAACACTATTAGGGAAAAAAGCACCAGAAAAAGCAATTCCCCTTCTCAAGAAATTTAAAACATGCATAAGCAAAATATGTGGTATACTATGAAATAACATGATTCTTATTTTCAAACCAGAAAGTTCAAACTGGAGTATAGCTAAAGGGAGATTGTTATGTACACATGATACTGAAGAAGTCCATGACAAAACAAATTTCATGCATAATCCCTAAACAAGGCTCACATTTCCTTCCTGTGGTACACGTATGGTCCTGCTGTCCAGTCAAGAAATAAAATGTCCAAACAATAAAAGGAAGGCATTTGATTCAGATATCAACAGCACCAGGGGTCGAGGACAAGATTTTCAGATGGTGCTAAGCAAACAGATGTGATGTTTCTAATGGCCAAAAGAATGGACAGGCAATTTGTTAACTCTAATTCATCTGCAGTGGCTACTGGATTTGCTTTAACATTAGGAAGCAGAGCTGTGGTGATCTGGGAGCCTTTCATTCAGTGAAAAAGGTAAGAGACTCTTAAAAAAAACAAAAAAAACCTGGATCCCTGGGATAGTACACACCAATGGCACCTGATGTGGAGATGTGCAGCTGCTGCCCTCCGTGGGAGGAGATGCTTGAAAAAGAGAGAGGCAAAAAAATAAGATGAATTGTCGTGTCAAGAACAACTCCTCATTCAACTCTTGATCTCTGTCAGGGAGGGTCTGCAAAGACAGTGAGAGTAAGGATACTTCTGCAAGTACTTCAGGCAAGTACGTGGGTAGATCAACTTCTTGTCCTCAAACTTGCCTCTCACTTAGAGTGCAAAATGCCAGTGACAAGCAATAAATCATTTCAGAAACGATACTGTGTTTTCCTCTTCTGGACACGTAATGATACATGTTCCTCCACATGCTTTTCTGTGCCTGCAACACACCTTCACTTGTAAAAGGGGCTTGTAGTGGATGGGACATTTAATGAAATCTCCTTTGCTAGTGTCCTTCAGAGAAAAATTTAGGATCTGATTGCTCACATAGGACCCGAGCCAAGCCTTCTTATTAAATTCCATGGGTGTTGGATCACAAGGCTCTAGAAAGTAATAGGAATAAATGGGTTCTCCTGGCTAACCTTCCATTTTTCTTTAAAATAGCATTTCATATGCTTTGCCATTTTATGTGCACACCTTTGGCTTTGGACCAAATCCTAACTAGTGTAAATCAGTCTCACACCACAGGTAGTGGAGCTCCACAAGCTAAAAACAAGCCTGGAACTGGCCCACTGCAAATAAGTTATAGATTTACCTGCTCCTGTACCACACTACTGGTTCCTGTTATTGCTTCGTAAAGTGCTTTGGGAAATTAAGGGAGTAGTAGGAGCTACATTAAATTAGATCCCAGTCTAATACAATCTGACCTGTATTTCACAAGGAAAGAACTTCTGAAACGCTGAGCAACGATTCTTAGGAAGTATTCAAAGTAAGGTAGCTCAGATGGCTCTATGCTACCCTGTTCAGTATCATATGGGAAAACTTATTGCTGGCAATTTATTTTTTTTTCTCTCCTCCTAATTACCATTAATGCTAATTAGTAAGTATATGTTAGTTCAATCTCGTTGTTACTCCATAATGTTTAGTTGAAAATTGCAATAATGAATTCCAGCTTCTTCAGACAAATGTAATAAAATGGTGATTAATATTCCCCAGGGCTATGACAGAATATGATTCAGGCTGATCTAAAAGTGAAAAGTTTGATACCCATCAGGTGCTGAAGCTGCCATGAAAGGTGTGACTAGCAACATGCTGAAACAAGGAGGTCACTGCCCTCTGCTCAAATCCAGTTGTTGTGGTCACCATGGCATGGTCAAAATGGCTTGGCTGAGTAGGGACTGGTGGTGTCCTTGTTTTCCCCTTGTTCAGTTCTTGTGCCTCTATTACTCTTGAAAACTGCCCACGTACTGAAAACCACCCACATCTACTTCTGTATGGAATGAAAAAAGCAAGCCTCCCACTTAGTTAAATAAAAAAAATCTTTTTTTCCATGTGTTTATGTAGGCTGTGCAGAGTTAAACTAGAATATAAATTTAGCATAATTCAGAGACATCCAATGTCCTGTCAATGCACTTACAACCAAAAATTTTGGGTCCTATCCCAGACGTGAGTGCCTGTCCTAGGTGCCATCCCCTCTCTCGTGACAGTGTCACTGCAAAGGTTTATTAGGAATGACACATGGAGGGATCTTGGTGAGGAGCCAGCAGGCAGGTGTCCACGAGAGGCTGTGACACTCACTTATCCTGAGCAGCTCTGACAAAGGGGCCAGGACCACACTGCCAAGCCCTCTTCCAGCAACAGATTTCCCAGAACAAATCTGAAACAAATCTGTTTGCCAGGGCCATGCAACAGGCTGAACCCACAAGAATGTACAGTGCTTTTATAAAAATACACATTTTCTGTTATCCTATATATCCAGTCCTGCCAAAATTACACTTTCTATAAGAACAGAGGAAGGTACAAAAGTGGGAGTTCTTGATCTCACTCTGGCAATAATCCATACAAATTCATGCCCCAGAATTCTTACTTTACATAATCCAATTTATACAAACATGTTCCTCTAGTCACATGCTGCCATGACTGCTGCAGTCAAAGGGGTTACATAGATGGAGAAAGGGAATAAACCCAGGATGAATTCCACCCTGACCAGCTATGCTCCCACGCTGCATTGCACACCTCCACCTCCCTTCGGGTTCCAAAAACTGAGAAATTAAATTTGAGAAAGGAGTAACGTAAGAGATGCACCGAAACCCACCCTTTATTGCAGAATTAGTTTTACAGCTGCAGATAGATCTTTAAAGTGCAAATGTTCTTGGCGTTTAATCTCTCAATTTCAAACACTGAAAATTAATCTCCTTTCTGTGATTTAAAGAAACACCAAACAAAAAAGTCGACATCCACCTCCCCTTAAGTCCAAGAAATTGCTGCTAAAATCAAAGGACATGAAACCAGGGTAACAAGATTGTCTTAATACTATAGGAGATCTGATTGTGGCCCTCAGTCTTGCCATCCCTCATTTCCCTGAGTAAATGAGAAAAAGCTCTTCAGCAGCTTTACTGTAATAAAAGAATATTTTTTAGATGTTCAGATGATGCAGGGTTGTGCCACAAAGAAGTGTAAACTTTGGAATATCTTGTGCATCTGTGTGTATATGTGCAAATTTCACCAAGCTGAGAAACACTGCCCTATGCATTTTTTTTCTTTGAAAACTCTCTCCATATCTGTGTGTACAAAATGAAGAAAAAACTCACAGCTGTCTTTTGTTCAATGGTGTTGCTCATGTGGACAATAAAGAGGTGAATTTAGTGAGGGGGCAGCTCCTAAACCCACACTTTTGGTATTTTGCAGCACACCCTGAAACAGTTAAACAAAGGCAGTGCAGATTTCACCCACCCTGTCCCACTGCACTCCAGAGGGAAACTGTGACAAGCAGACACAAGGCTCCATTCCTAGAAAGCATTGCATCTATGTATTCTCTTTTTTCAACCCTAACCATGGAACATCTACAGAACTTCTTCCTTTACAGTCACTCAGAGGCAACTCCCAAGAAGTGTTTGTGTGCTGCAGTGCACAAACACTGGCTTTGTTGGGGAAATCACATTGCTCTCCAACCAGCAGGTACCTGAGGCCTATTTTCATATGGATTTTATTCCTGTGTCCTTACTTGGACCTGTATCCCCTCTCAGACTTCATCCAGAAAGGATCAAGTGATACGTGCCAACCTGCTGCCCAAATCCCATGTGATCTGAGGTCAACCAAGTGGCAAAGAAAAACACATCTTTCTTGCCACTGATAGGGCATGGAAAGGATGTCACCACCCTTCTGACCTGGGGAAAGAGGCCACTATTTTAGCATTAGCCAGTTTCTAGAAGAAGCAAACAAATGGCAAATGAAAAACAGGCCGTTGTTTCTAACTGGGAGGGTCACACACAGGATATATACATAGAACTCCTGGCTTTATGTAAAAGCAAACAAACCAGCCCCCCTGTGCTCTCATTTTTGCAGTGGTGGGTATCTGCAGTGACCTGGAAAGCTGTTGGAGAAGAGGTGTTACTTATTTGAATTCTAGAGCACTGTATTTGCTAACTAAGCAAAAAAAAGTAGGAGAAGTTTCACATGTTATCTCAGAATATGTGAAAACAAATCGATGCATATATGGGGAAGAGGGCTATCCCTTAGTGCAGTCATAAGGCAAACTCCACAATGACAACTGAAGGGACAAGAAATAGAAGTTTTCCAGCACAGAATTTATGATTGATTTATAATAAAAAAATGCAGAGTATAGAGGTTTGGGCTTATTTTCCCTTTTTTTTTTTTTTTTTCCAAAAAAACCAAAAAAAACCCCAAAAAACCCCCAAAACCAACAAAACCTGTTCAATAGTTTTGACAAATTCCCTTCTGTTGATTTTAAAAACTGTATAGAATACATTTTTTCCCCTTCACTCGCAGAAAAAAATTCCTTCCTATTCATTGTATCTTGTATGTCAAAGGAATGGAAAATTTAGAAGGGTGAGATGTGTTTATCCAAAGTACTTGTTTCAAAAAGCAAACCATCAAGCCTCTAAATTGTGTTAACAGAAGACCTACAATGCTCTATAAAAATGTGTAACCTTCCTGCTTTAGCCCTTCCAGAAACTAAAAAACACTGAAGTCTCCTGTGTGAGCAGCCTCCCCAGTGCCCATGGACATCCTGTCTAAGCTGTCACCCCATGACACCACAAGAAGAGAGAGGAAACCACCTGTTAAAATATGTGTATATATATATATATATTTATTTATTTATTTGTAAAAGAAAGGTAGAAGACTTTTGTCCCTAAACTCAACTGAGATGTTCTTTAACACAGTGCAAGCTAATAGCATGAAAGAAAACCGAAATGTGATTAGAAAGAAATCCCAGAAATAATATCCACGGTGCACCCTGCAGCCAAGGGGAGTCTGCCTCATCGATCAAACAGCACTGGGACAATAGAGATTTTATCTGTGTTAGAATGATTGTAGAGAGTGATCAACCGAAGGTCAGGAGAAATTTCAACAATAAATATCTGTAATCACTCACTACATCTTTTGAGGTGTTCAGTAACAAAGTCTGTATTATTTTATCTGGTGACCTTGCTCAAGCTTGGTTTCTTGAGCATAAGAATAGTGGGAAGATGTAATCCAGAGTCGTGACAGAGTAACTGGGAAGAGATTTTGAAAGAGAAAGCTCCAGTTTTGCTAACACTGATCTTCTAGCACTAAAAATTGACCCTATAAGTTCACTACCATGTGTTAATTATATTTAGGAGGCAATGGTTCAGTAACCTACTCAAATACTTTACCTCCTGCCTTCAAGGCTTAATTCTTAATAACATAAATAGAAAAAAATCTGAGCTGCATTTTCACTTGAATATTTTGACTTGCACTTTGATGTGTGGGAAGATTTGAACCAGGCAGTTGCTAATGTAGTAAATAATGAAGACAGAAGCAAAATTATAAATAAGGCTTGGCAACTAAATAAATACAATATTAATAAAAAAAAAAAGGGGAGAATGAATAAGCAGGGAAAGGCTTTCAAGAGGAAAGAATTATCTTAAAAACACACAAAAGATACTAGAAGTCTATGTCACAAAACAGGACCAAAGTCTTAAAGTTTATCCAGGCCTGAAAGGAAGGCCTGTGTACACAGGGATTGGGTGCTGCTCAATAGAATATGCCTGTTTATCAGTTTTATACCAGAGCCATTCCTATGCTTTTTAGAAGATGTATTTACTTAATTAGCAAGTTACTGGTAAAAAATGAGAAATTAATGTACTATAAAACATAATACAATTGGATATCTAGTCAAAGACTTTTTAAAGCAGTAGAATTTGGGATGCTAAGGACAAAAATGAAACCACTAGGAACAGGAATGATCCAAAGTAATAAACTATTTTGTTAACCTTTTGAATCCCTTCAGATCTAGTGGAAACTATAGAAATATTAAACACTTGTTCCCCAAAATAACTTTCAGCAGAGTTTCAGTTCAATGGGTGATAGATAACCGAGGAGGGGGAAAAAGGAAAAAATACAGTACTTCAATAGATTATGAGTTAAGTCTTACTCATCACAGTTTCAGCAGAAGGTAATGAAGGAAAGGACCAACTTCAATAAAGGCCTCTGCTATTACATCAGATAGATTTCTGCTTATTGCATATCCCTGAGCTCTGCTTGTAGTGTAAGAAAAACAGCAAGTTCCTTAAACAAAAGCCTTTTGGTGGGGTAGGGACAGAAGCTGGTTGCACTGCTAAAATATCTATGCATTCCATGTACAGCTGAGTGTGCATTGAGGCTGTCAAGGGAGAACTCACTCTGACTTACTGATGTGTCCCAAGTCACAGCCAACAGTTTTTATGCAATTTTCCAGCAGAAGATGAGCAGAGAGGCAGCATCCACGTGGGTATACACGTTCCTTCTGGTGTTCGTCTGCACAGGGGTCAGAAGCTGTTGGCTGCCCAGGTACCCAAGCCACATTGCAATATTCACCTCTTATTCCTCAAAAATACAAATCTGAGGAAAATCAGAGGCTGTTCCTGTGCTGATGCCTGCAGGATGGTGGTGATGAGTTCATTGAAACTCCTCCTGGGAGGCAGGTGGGATGTCAGGCAGCACCACTGGGTAGGTAGCGATAGAAAGCCACGTTCTGTGCCAGGCCAACAGAGCTTTGAATGAGAGTTTTGGCTGTGCCACAGGCCTGATGCAGGAGTTTGATGGCTTCAGCTGCAGCAAGGCAATCAGGGGAAGGTGCTTTGAGAAGCATTTTTAATTAATCTAGTTTGCAGAGAAATATTTAAACTCAATGCCTCCCTGTCTTGTTGGCCGTACTCCCAACACAGCAGAGGCAAGGTGGCAAAGGCTCTGCACTCAGCTCCTGAGGAAACACACTACAGTATTGAAAGCTAGGTTTTCAAGCACTGTTGACAAAATTCCTGGGGGAATTTGGGCTCTGCTCAGTCAATGAAGGCTCACTTGACAAATGAGGCTTCCCTGGCCCTACACACTTCAGCACTGGTTGGTCAATTCTTTGTGCATTCCTTTCCTCCCTCAGCAGTGAAGCTTGTGGAAGGCTCCCTGCCCACGGCAGCAGGGTTGGAATCAGATGATCTTTAAGGTCCCTTCCAACCCAAACCCTTCTATTTTTCTATGAGTCAGCAGCAAGTGCTCTTGTACAGATAAAAAGTTTATAGACTTGAGATTAGACTGGGTCGCGCTGTCCTTGCAACTAAACATCAGTCTAAGAGGCAGCACACTTTCCTCCCACAGTGAGCAGAACAGCCTCTAATCAGCCAAAGCATTTCTTCCTCTCTTGTTCAGAAACCCTTAAGAGAGAGTGTTGCTGCCTCCTCCTTTGTGCATTGACTCCCAAGAAAAACGCCCCTTCAGTTAAAATTGCTTCTACTTTGAATTTTGTTTCAGCTTGCATGCCCTGAAGTTTAAAACACTGGTTTTACCACTAATGTGCATTAGGAAATTTAAAATACAATTATGGTTCTTGGTCATAAGAACCTCTATACTGAGGGTTCATAACATCAATAAAGAATGCCAACCATACTGATTTGTCATCAGACTGCTGGGATTTCCATTGGTGCAAACTAAGTCCTGAAGAAGTTCCTGCAGTGTGTGTACATGAGCCTTTAATCCATCTCCTCCATTTCTAACTCCCTTGTGTTGGCAGGGGGCTTGGTGCCCTATGGGAAAAGCAAGGAAACAAATATTTAACCAAAACTTCCATACCCCTTCCATCCTAAAGGCAGCATCTGCTCCAAGGACAGACACACTACACTTCACTGCTGAGTTTTCCCAAAGTCTGCTGACCAGTGAAGCATTTTTATTGCAGCTCAAAGCAGCGTCTTACAAAAGGCACCGAAGGTTTGGGAATGAGTGGGAGGGCTTAGGATAGCAGCTTCAAAGCTGAAAAGTTACTCAGGGAATTGCACCGTGTCTGTCTCCAGACCTCTGGCAACAAAAAAAATAGATGGATATTGAGCTTCAGAACGTAAGTGATTCAAAGAGTGCTTTAAAGACAGCATCTCAAACTGCCCAGTGCTGTGGGGACTCGGCAAAACTTTCACTGAAAATCTCCAGGAAACACCCCAAGGAAACTTGTCCACCTCACCACTTCTGTGGAGCTCAAGTGAAACTATAATGTGCTTGGCTTATCCCAGCACTTGAACTGCCTCAGAATTTTTACTGATTTATTTTATTGCACACATGCAAAAATAAGGTGGTGAGCCACACAAAGATCAATTTTTTTCCAACATTTTAGACTCATGACTCATTTCCATACTAACCTGGCCATCCTCTTTCTGAAAAGCACACCAAGTAGCACCACAGGAGTCTGCTGTCAGGTTTTTTTCTGGTTTAATGGGATCATTATGAGCAAACATTAAATGTTGGCCAACAGCAAGTGGAATGGCTACAGGCCTGAAGTGTAATCACACCCAGTAATTTCCAGGGAAGGCAAATTATTAATTTGTAACTAGTCATTCTTTTCAATTACAGGGTACTTTTCCTGGGAAGCTGTTTCCTCGCTGATCTTTCAGCTGCAACATGCCCTCCATTGCCCTGACACATTCAGATACTCTAACAAGCTGGACTTTGTGAAAACGGTAATTACTGTGTGTTGGGGCTGAAGAAAGCCACAGAGCTGAGAAGAGATGCAGGCCTCCACAGCAGTAAACATCTACTTAATATACTATATCATCTTCCATCAGCCTGTCATGTGACCTTTAAAGTTCATAATTTACTGTAATGTACTATAAAAGATAACTTCTAATTTGTGTTATCATACTGTTGCCGAATTATTGCTTTCTTTCAACGATGCATACATGCTTGCCAGCTTGTCAGAAAAGATCTTTTTTAGAGTTTACTGAAACCTGAAAAAACAAAAAAGGTGTTCCACTTCTGAAGAGTTTTGTGATTACTGCATCTGCATACACCTGTTCCTTGAATAATTCATGTGCTTTCTCAGTACTAAGATCTGAAAGGGAAATATTCCAATATAGAGAGCACGACATGGGCAGAGTCTAAAGTCAATAGACAACAAAAGGAAACTGATCCTGGGGTGAACACGTTGTCATTTTGTGATGTGTCTGAGGCAGGCACAGACTGGATGGAGAAATAGGAATAGGTCGGAGGCCCGAGCTCTGCCAGGCCAGGGCTCAGCTGAAGCAGCACAGCACATCAGGTCAGGATGTGGTACAGATGAATTTTAGACTGCCATCAAGCATGATAATCATACTGTAACTGTGTTCTGAGGGGAAGCAGGTATGCTCTGAGCTGTGTTACTTCAAAAGGAACGACCATCATGATGCCTGTTCCTGGTCTTAAGATCAAAAGTCAAACACGGTTAGAAGGGAAAAAGAGATTTTACCTTGGTATTTATTTTAAGGATCCTTAGGTGCACCACATCCAGGTGGAATGCACCTCCATGCACACCACAGTGCACACACACGATAGATCTGGTATAACATAGGTTTTACTAATTAGCATATCTATCAAAGATTCCCCAATGAGAGGCTCCAGTGAGCCCCCCTCCTCAAGGAACCTTCCCCTGGATGGTTCTATCTTAGTTTACAAAATGTGTTCTGGAGAGGACCTTGGGGTCTGGGGCACACTGATCCCTAACTACAAAGCCTCTAAAATGTTGAGTCTCCTAGCTTGACAAACAAGTCCAAGAATGTAGGCAAAAAGCACTAAAGAATACAGAAGTTGTAAAAAGGTATAAAAGGGGTTTAAAAGAAAAGGCAAAAAATCATCATGGCATCAATCAGGCCTTATTCTCTTTATGGGTCATTAGGGCAAATGCACTTGAACATCAGGGTAAATTTTGAAGTTCTACTCATTTTCCATAGCCCTCCATTTGCTAGAACATAACTGTGAAGTAGGGGTAAGGAAACAGCACAGGATGCTGTAAGTAAGCATGATCTGAACCACTTGTGTAAATTGGAGGAAAAGGACCCTGGGTTTTGAGATGGGCACCGTAACCACATCAAAAAGTGCAACTGCAACAGTGCAGAGAGAAATGTGCAAAACCTATTATTCTTCCTCAAAGTTACAAGAAAGGAAGGCCTAGGCAACCTCCTAGAATGCCTCTTGGATGCCATCATGCAGCACATTGAATTGGATTATAAAATTGCCCTGTGACTGCCAGAGATTTGATAAAGCTAACACTATCACCTTGCATTGACTGACGAGCAGCTCGCTTCCCTTGCTGAACTTGGACTGTGTTCACAAATCTCAGAGGCAAGGAGTTGCCACAGCACTTGCATAAATTATGACTGACTCATGATATTAATCATTCTACTGTGTGGTAAATTCATTCTTCTCTGCTCCCCCACATCTACCACAGTAGCTTTACAGAAAGCTGTAAGCCTTTCCTAGTCATTTCCGTGTTTGGGGGTTTTAACCACTTTTTGCCAAGTCCCAAATTCTATCAACAAAACCAAAAGCCATCCTGCAGTGTTTGTTCCAGCTGTGAGTTTGTCATCAGGGTGCTGGGATACTTTAAGCAAATTTAGGTTCTAAGAATAGCCCAAGACAATATTTATCATGTCATCAGGAAATGAAGACTGAGTCCTCTTAAGCAGTCTTTTAAAGTATGTTCTCCTTCCTCCTCTCACTCTTACCCTCCCAGAGTGCCACAGCCTGGCAGGGCTAGAGCATACTGATGTACAGAAGGAAATTATGTGTCTGAATTTCTCCTGTGCAGTACAGATGTTGTCTTTTCAGCATGGAGATCCCTTTCATAATGGCCAGAAAAGAAGCTTTCATTACATTTTTCCTCTCATTTCTTTGGCAGATATCACTACCATTCCAGATCTGGTCATTTTTGGATTGAGAACACGTTTCTCCCCAAGTGTTATTTAATCCTCACTACTGTGGATCATTTTTATGAGAGTCAGTTAGAAATCCCATAGGTTCTAAAACCTGTTAAAGATTATAGAGACATAGAAGGCTGGGTTGGAATGTGGTCTCCAAGAACCTGTCTATTTTATTGCTTCCAAGGGGCTTGTCAGCTTCCTATTGAAACACAGTTCAGTAATTGCATGGTGAATAAAAATGAGAAGATAGCTTTTTATTAGCACTAAATGATCATGTTGATTGGCATTAGGGATCTTCTTTATACAGTTTCATTGATACAAACATGTGGTGAAAGGCATCTTTATTTTCCAATAACACATTACTACACGTAGTAAAACAATTCACTACCCAGTATTAAGCTATAATGTTACTGATCATTTGGAATATGCCTCTATTATACCTAATTTCTACTACCCCCACCAAAAAAGTATTTACCTATTTTTAAAATTTTACTTAAACTTAGTAAGAGCAAAAATGACTTATAATTATTTAACCTACGGTTCTAAGATTCTCTGAAAGAAACCTTTCACAGTAGGGCAGTACAGAGGAACTTTCATGGTATTTTAGACAAGCACATTTTAATAATTCCCATTAGATCCTTTCCCATTGCTTATGGAAGCCACAGTAATCCCTTCCCCTCTCATAATGATGAGTCCAATTTGCACCACACCTCTGAGAACCAAGCACAGCCCAGAGAGAGATGCAGCACTGGGTGCAATGACAAAGGAAAAGAAATTGCTTCCGTGGGACACAGGGGTCCATAACAGACCAAATTGCGGGATTGTCATTTCCAAACCTTGTTAGTTGCTGACCTAACCTTCCCTAAGAGGATTTTCAGTCACAAAGCTTCTACCATTTCCTACAGACAACAATTTCCACAATATAACCCTTCTCTCCATAGATTTTTTCCTCTATATAGAGAAGCCTTTTATATATTTGTAATACGTCTTCCCCACTCCTCCAGCCTTCTTCGTGGTCTTTTCTTACCCTTCACTACCTCATTTTCATTCTCTTCCTTGTTTGAGTATTGTTTTCTAAATCCTGACATTTTCCATTGGTGCCCCTGATATCTCTGTAACGTTTATTTCCCCTGTATCAAGTATCACATCATTCACACATGACTGAAAGGACTGAGTCCAGAGAGAATAGATGTTTTGCAATGCATTTCTTCATAAGTTTGAAAAAAGTTTGGACTTTAGAAATATTTGCCTGAGGCTTTTTGGGACAATACTCAAAAAAAGGAAAGCTAGGAGTCATCTGACATCTCCTTGACAACTGAATTAAGGAAAACGTGCCTTCAAAGCTTGGCTTGAATTTTCATGATCTTAATTATTCTTTGATGGTTCAAATTTCAGCTGTTCTGATCAGTCATACAGCCAGGTGGCCAGTCAAAATGAATGCCTGCAGTTCTCAAGATCAGAATGAAACAAAAGGATAAATTAGGATTCCCCTACAGAAACTCCAGAGGCAAGTACCAAATCCCTCAACGGAACCTCATTTACAGCAGACTGCAGTAGCTCAGTCTGGAAACACTTCCTTGCCTTTGGCCAGAGATTAACCACAAGATAAACCAATAGAGATATCCCACTGAAAGGAAAAGTAATGTCCTCCTTTGCATAAAGCTACACTATATCATGGGAACTACCAGAGAGTTAATAAGAGTTGCACAAAGGCAAAAGATTTATTTAAGCAGAAAAGGCTGAAGCCAGAAGTAGTCCAGAGGTCACAGAACTCGTCTCATGTTCCGCCACAGATTAACTACTTGGATTAGAACAAAAGAAACCCCCAGCATCAATGGTCTGAAATGTACACCAATTGCAAATTCATATCCAAGATGTGTCTTTTTAATTTACTAAGTTTAGTTTCCAGGATTTAAAAAAAAAAAAAAAAAAAAATTGATTGAGGAGCAGTTTTTCTTCTCACAATATACTTTTTTTACCAAAAAAAAAACCCACACAAAACCCTCCCCCCCCAACCAAAAAAACCTCAACCAAACCAAACTAAGCACCCAGTGCTTAGGAATGCATGAAGAGTTATGGGATTTTGGGATTTTAAATCTCTGAAATCAGGGAGGTCATGTGAAGTGCAACTGAAATGTGTCTGTTTGGATTTTATGAAGAATGCAATAGATTTGCATGAAAATTACTCTAGAAACTACTACATTTAATTTTTTATAAAATGGGTGGGAGTTGGAAATGAACATTGCTATTGCATTTAAAAGCTCTCTTCGGGATTTCTTTGACTGCGTCTCTTCCCAACACAACAGTCTAAAAAGATATGAGTAACTCAGAGTTGTAGGAATGTTAGCCCTCCTGTCAGGAAGCCTTCCCAAAGCTGAATTCAGACTAAGGTTTTGATTCAAAAGGAAAACTGTCATCCCTCTTGCTCACCTCATGTTTAAATGCAGCACTACTCCTGAGGGATAGATTAGCATCTAAGGCTCTTTGCTGATTTGCAAAGTGCACAAGTCAAGCCATGTACAACCCAAACCAAGACATTTTTCTTCATCCCAGAGCCTTCTAAGTAGCTCCCATTCACTAAAGTGTTACCTTTTTGTGAGTCCATCCTTTGTCACTGAACTCCTCAGACCTCCAGAGCTGAACATGAAACCTCCGAGCACCCTGTCAGCTAAGTGTCCTGGCAAAGCCAGAGAAAGGGAGCAAAATCTCTGACCTGCCACTCCTGGCTGTGCTATTGATGTGCTCCCTGAGAGGGTGATACCCCCTCAGCAAGTTGCTGGGTAGGAAAAACCAAACCAAACAACCAATCAAAAAACCCCACCATGCACACACAAAAATGCTGATTAGGAGACTGATTGTTTCTGGACAGAGAGTTATCTGACAGGGCTCTAATTTCCAGGAGAAAACAAAAGCATGGTTTCAGTGGAATGTTGCCTGTTTGTTTTAATTGATTATATCAGATGAGATGCTTTTTATATCATTTAATTTTCTGTTTTCTCCAAAATCTGAGTTGTAGTTGTATGTTCTTCAGAATTACAGTGACGCATTTATGTGAGAATTCTAAAACTCAGAGAAATAACTGAAGTTAAAAATGAAAAAAAAAAAAAAAAAACCAACTCAGAAATAGTTGTCCAGTTGCTCAAAAATGGCAGAATTACAGGAAAATGTGAAATATGGAGACTGAGATATAAGCAACTCTTATGGTATTTCTACCAGCTCTATCATTTGGTGGTATGAGTGCTTCCCTTTTGACTTGTAAAAATCAAGAGGAAAAAAAAAAAAAGGAGAGTAAAGCAGAAAAAAAAGAACTAAAAATAAGAAAAATAAGAAAAACCATAAGAGAGGAGAAAGCAAACACTGGTAGGGATAAAAGTGTTGCCTAAGATTACTAGTTGATACTGTTCTGGGGAAAAAGGACTTACTTAAACTTTATGAAAACTTTGCTCTTTAATTGCTGGTGTAGTGCAACTATGGTAATCATAAGGGCCATAGTTAAAGATAAAAGACAGATTTATTGGAAGTCCCTTTGATTTCCAGTCACTTTCTTTCATTTTCAAGTAAATCATGAGTTGTCAATGGAAACATTTCTGGAGAAAAACACATTTTTGCCAAAGAGCACTGTAAGAATTACCACAGGTTTACACAAAAGAGCCTCAGCCCACAGTCACTCACAAAAATAAAACCCATCAGTACAAAAAGACCAGCAAGGACAGGTGAGGACAGCTGGACCCAAAATCACAAGTGTGAATTTTCTAACACACTAGAAAATCACTTTTTTGTTACTCCTCCTGTCCTGGCAAAGCCCAGGCTGATCCACACTTTCTACCCCTTACACAGCAAATGCATCATTCTCACTCATGCGCTTATGAATATGTTATAAATTGTGACTAAATGTAATTATGTAAATGATAGTCATTTGTTTGCTGTACAGATTAATGTTCTGCTTCATTGGGGTCCCAATATGGAGCAGCAGAAGTTTGAGCTTTGCAGCTGTGCCTCTGTGTGGTGCTGCCTCTCATGTAAAAATTAAAATGAAGATGGAATTTGTCTTTTGCTTAGGGGGAACAAAAAAACCCATCCCTGTGTTACTTAATACATTCAATATTACTTTCTCCAGGTAGCAGAATCAATCACCTTTCCCACTGGTGATAAACTCACAGGGAATAATTTCATACACCTCCAGCTTTATAACACGACATCAACGTGTTAATTGGAATCCCAAAAAAAGTAATGGATTTGCTTTTTTTAGTGAAGCTAAGCTTCCTCTGTCAAACTGGGACCTGTCAAGAGGCATGAAAAGTAAAGTTCTGCTACACTGAGGATGTATGGCTAATAAGGATTTATGTAAAACGGGTTTTCCACCCTGTGAAGGGTTTTTTTGGTAATTAATAGTTTTTCCTATTTTGCATCAGGATTAATCTGAGAGCTTTAAAGGGTGGGAAGAGTGTCTAACGTAGAAAACCTCTTCCAAAAAGCAAATACCTGTGTGCTTCATAAACTTGCATGCACACGTTTCCTTTTAAGACAAATCACAGTAGCAATTCTGTGTATTTTGACTTTTTCTCCTCCCTCTTTAGAAAGTTGCCTGGAAAGTTGCCTGTCAGAAGTAGGCTGCAGCACTGCTCTCAGGCTGTTCCCATGTGAAGCCCCAGATCTGACTAGTTTTCAAAGTTAGGCAGCCCATTTCTCTCCTTTAAACCAGTAACATTATAAGCAGACTGAACTCCTCTTCATGTTGTTACAATACCAGTCCCAGCACCCATAATACAGTTATCACAAAGTGTTTATATTCAATATTCTAATTACATCTTTTGAATTATGTATGCCTCCACCTAATATAGAGGATGCAATATAAATAACTCTAGGGAGGAAGGGTGAAAAACATCTGCCAGACTTGAAGAGACTTATAAAGGTAGCAGCTATTTTGTTAAAAGTGAGACCAAAAGATACACAATGCCCTCACAACAGTTCCTTTCACTGGCAACATCAGTCCTGAGGCTTGCTGTATGTCCAGCACAGCGGAGCAATGGAGACAGGAGTAGGCTGCTTACACACTCCAATGCTTTATTAGTAAAAATCCAATGTCCAGGAAAAGGAAGATGGCCTTTCAGGGCTCTTGCATCTAGTAACAATGAAACAACCTCTGCTGTTCTGCATTTCAGGCTCACGGTGTCATCCACACCCCTTTGCAATGAACTTTAGCCCTTCATTACTTAATCTTCTGTTAATTACCCTTTTATCCCTACAACTTGACACTGACTTCTTACACTGACTTTCTCAGGTCATCTCTCTCATTCTAAACCCAAAAATTTCTGTCTACACAATAGGAAACAAGCAAACAAAAAAAAATTAGATGGTGACCAGTGTGCCTTGCGAGTTCCTCCTCTAGTCCTAGGTGATGCAGCAACACTTTCACACCTTAGAAACAGGCTGCTTGTAAATTACTCAGAGCTTCTTGGGTGATACACAGCGTTGAGTTCACAGCTATTGCCCTTTCAAGTCTTACCCCTTTGAAGGCATATGTCCAGGGTATTTGAAATTTTTAAAAATGCCACCCACAGGGGGGATAATTGAGTTAAACTTATTTAACATATTGCCAGTTGATTCATGAGGATTAACACGCATTATCTCGTTACATACATACACAGTGAAAATTACAGGAGGGCAATTCATACAGCATGTTCTTCTTTTATAATTTAACAGAAAATATCCGTTATCCTCATTTTAATCTTCCCCTACATCATGCTCGGATGTTAATCAGCATACAGAGTCTGCCTCCAGTCAGCCTGGATCCATTTCTCACAGAGCTTGCACGCCACAGAGAAGCACATTTGTGCAGCCACAGCAGAGCTGACCCACTAGGATGTGCCAGGAGTGCAACCAACTCAAATATTCATAAAGCTGCTAATTTATGGCAAGTGCTTGTCTCCCATCAGGGTTTTCCCTCTGACTGCATGCAGATTCCGAGTAACGTGTCTTCTTGCGAAGCAGAACTGGAAGAATTTAGTATTTCAGGAAGTAAAAATAGGAAGAGGGAACAATGCCATAGCTTTCCATACTTTCCCTAAGGGAAATATTCTTCTATGTTATTATTAATCCTATGTGCATCCAACGATGCTTGAATACTTATTTGGTTAAATAACAATATATTGTTGTTTGATTTTTCATCAAACATGTAAAAGTAATTATGCTCTTCAAAAACATGCAGTTGATAATATTATTCTTTGCAAACGTTGTTAAGTGTCAATTACTTTAAGATGTTATACAATAATATAATTTTTTGTTTGTCACTTCTCATTTCCTAACAAAGAAAACATGCATTTCCTATTTTTCCATCTGAGTGAAACAAAACAATGCAAAGAGACAGAATAGAACTTTTAACACTAACTAAGGGATCCTTGTGGCAATAAAAGCATTTCTTGTCAGAAGAGTCCAGTTAAAACTCTGTTGCAGAACAGTTGCACTCTGCCTGAGGGCACTGGTCCCAATCCTTCCCAGGTTATGAGCTAGGAAAGGTGCAATAGATACTGTCAACAGGAGGCAATCTGTAGTGAGATCAACTAACTTTCAGGCTACAGATTGGAATATATAAACTGTTAACAGCTTTTAAAAAAGTAAAGAAAAAAACCTAATAGCAGCATTTGGCAGATGAGAGAATGCTAAATGTGAAGCGGCCATGCACTACAAGCACTGCACAAGCCAAGCTGTGAGTCTGCAAGCCAGGTCTCTGCACGCTCTTTTGCCAATATGCCTCAGCCCTTCTCTGGAAAACAAATCATATTGATGTTAATTTAATCCTTGGCTCTTTGGCTAAAACTACTGATATTTTATACTGATATCCCCATCATAAAGTAAAGTGTTTTCAGTACTTTGGATCTAGGCCTGAGACCTGTATGCATGATCAAAAGACAAAGGCACCTTTAGAGGAGGCATCTAAGTTCTGGCCACCTGAGGTATAATTGACTGTTTTGGCTTCATGTCAGGCTTGGGATCTTGGTTCTCAGAAACTCAGGATTCCATTTGGAGAATCAGGCCTTCCTGACAGGGAAGGAAAGCTGTCTTTTAAAATTCTGCTAGGCTGCAAGTATCAAGATATTTGTGACAGTGGCACTGGCTGATTTTAGTTATCGAGCTAAATCACTGTCAGCATGAAAAGGCTGCAAAGAAAAGCTAAGGTGATAAATGACTTCAGGTCACCAAAAAAGTGATGAGCCTGTATGGCCACTAACTGCTGCAGGGCCCACAAGCTCAAGTCTAGCTGCAAGTCTATCAGCTCCATAGTTTTCCAATCAAAACTCCTACTTCCCTGTGTAGAAGCTCCCAGTTCCTCTTAACTCCCTTAAGGCTTGGCTTTGTCTCTTCACCAAACTCTCCATGCCAGCTGCAGGGAGCTGTGCTGTGAAGAGCTCTGGCCAAAGGCAGCTGGGAATGCCGGTGTCCTACTGCAGGGAGGGTCGTGTCAGGCACTGCTGAGCAGCCCCTGGATGAAGCAGACCCGGCGGGCACCCTGGTGGCAGTACTGGGAGTGTGACACAGGAAAGCTCTCCAGATGGAAACAGACACGAAAAGCCCCTCAGAACAGTCAACAGCTCTGCCAAAGCTGGGGGAAAAGAAGAGGGGGAAGGAACATCAGTGAAAAAAAAAAAGACAAAAAAAGACAAAAAAAAAAAAAAGAGGAATTTTATCAGTGAGAACCGTGAGTAGAGAAGGCTAAAGCCCTCTAACAAGGCCTGATGTGCAGACTTCATGGCAGGGAAAAGGAACACGTACATTGAAGGATTTGCCTTCTCAGACTGTTTAGGAGCCTAACACGTACTACCACACTCTGGGGACTACTGACTGTGCACACAAAGGAGACAAGGTGGGGGGTTTGGTTTTGGGGGGGAGAGGGGGTAGAGAAGGGGAATGTTTGATTACTTTGGGGTTTTTTCAAACATGCAGTTGATTTAGAGTTCAGAAAACGATCTTATGAATTTGGAAACCTACACAAATCCCTAATAAGAAACTTCTTTGTACTGTTAGAATGAGACAGAACTTTCTTCTCAACCATGAGCCCTGGACTCAATTCACAAAGAGATTGCAGGAAGTCACCTACAAAGCTCAAAGTAAAGATGTGCAGAAATGGGAGCAGCCCGTGTGGTGAATAACACCACCAGCCCAGAGACCCGATGAAAAGTATTCCAGGGTGGTGCTAAGGGGAAACAATGGTCGAGAGTACTTGTGACATCAGATGAGAGTTCTGTCATTGCTTCCTCACACAACACGGTTTCAAAACGCAATGAGCTGGAAAAGACTAGCTAGGAAGAAAGACAAAACAAAACCAAACAAACAAAAAAAAAGAAAAAGAAAAAAACAAACAAGCCAACCACAAAACTGAGACAACTGAGCCTTGAGAAATGACAGAAATGAAACCAAAATAATCACTTTCTAAGAATAGCATTTTTGCCCAAGGGCTCCCCTGTCCTGATCTCGGAACACCCGTACCAGGACACCGCTAAAAACTGTTCTTAATAGGGTGCTTATTTGAAACTACAGGTATTATCTTCAGGTTGGTTGCCTCTAATACCATACTTAGTTTGTGGATAAAGTATTAGAGCTCAAATAAAGTGACACAAAGCCGCTAACTCAGCTGCTGTGCCATTCAATAACTCGGATACACAGCATGGGCTGGAAAGAAGCAGGCACTGAAGGAAGCAAACTTCCGTGGCTTTGGGGAAATTACAGAGCTGCAACTGAGACAGCAAATAACTTTCTAGCAGGAAAATGGAGAAGGTGAAATAAATGTGAGTATGAAATAAGTACATTGGGTACAGAGAAAAGACAAAATTAGCTTATAATACTCCAAGTCAGAACTGCAATCCAATCCTGTGTGTCATAAGAGATTCCTTCATTTCCATGCCCAAATCCCCTTGCTGTTTACAGAGCACACAGCCTGGAAAATTTTGCAGCGCCAGCTTGAAAATAGGAGCTTCTCTGTCCAGAGGTATTTTAGCAGGCGATGAGGGCTCTCTTCAAAGGCAGGCAAGGAAAAGGACAGCGCGAGTCTGACCTGTCTCAGCAGGGCAGCTCATTAGGAGCAAAGGGGGAAGCACTTGAACACGGGGCAGAGACACCCTAAGTCTGTAGGTGAAACAGCTGGGGCTGATCTCTCTCGTGTGGGTCCAGCTGCCACCCCTCTGCCACTCTAAGCCACTTCCCCACTAACTTCTTGACATTTCCCTTCTTCTTTTAATCTTGTTTTTGATCTTCTCAGCATGAGCTGGCCGAACACAAGGGAAGGAGCACTCAGAAGTCCTCTGTCTCTGCAGTCAGACTTGGAGAAGGCGGCTTTTGTCTCTAAATTGTCCTTTCCCCTTTGCACACAGGTACTGCTGCCAACACTCCCCCTCTGCTTATGTGGAAAGCCCTGTTATTTACTTGCTTATTTATGAGGTGGGGAAGTTAATTTCAGTACAGGTAAATGAATGCCTGCAGGAGAGATGGAGGAGAATCTTTCAAATTAAATTTACCCATAGCATAGCAGCTAAAAGTTGATTTTATTTCTTAGGTTACGAAAAAATATTCATAAACCTATTAATTTAATCCCTAAGATCTTAAAAAATTCGAAATTTTCGTAATTCAATATTTTTATCTACTCTTCATCCCTTACCTCATAAACAGCATTTGCTTTCCTGGCCATCACTACTGAAAAGCTATATTACATGTCCTGTGAAATACCAGGCAACCATTGATATATGCAACCACCTTTTGAATGAAATTTCTTCTCCTTTTAAAAAAATTCATACTTTCTTATGCTTTTCATTAGTAGCATCTTCACTATTCCGATTGCTATGCTCTCTTCATCATTATTTTAATTTCCTTCCCCTTTTACCAAATTTGCCCTGCAAATTTTTACTGACTGAAAGCATTGCAGAAATGCTTTCCAGGAGTTTATAAGTGACTGGGAAGGACACTCAATGCACAGAGCCTGTTAGCAATGAGGTGCAGATGTTTTAGTCATTGCCTGGGCCATGAATTGCCTTCCTCCCATGGAATCGACCTTTGCTGTCTGCAGGTAAGGATTAGTTTTGGGTATTTTTTAAATAGCTGGGTGGGAATTCACAGGATTCTTAAACATGGTTAGGGAGATGATGTCAGAGTACTGAACCTAATGAGGCCGGTCTAAAGCTGGGACAGAAAAACAAGGACCTGATTACGTTAATTTGAAGTCACAACTGTGGGCATAAGCACAGGATATCCACTTTGGGCACACAGGCAGGGAGGAGGTGTCATTACAAACAAAGATGCCTATTAATCTTACATAGAAGCATCACGAGGCTTTCAGTCTTTGAGCCGGCCTGTGCAGGGAGCACGTGGGCATTAGTGGCATCCAAGGACCCTGTGGTGGCAGCTGAAGTTGCAGAGTGTCCTCTCTGCCAAGTGGGTGCTTGTTAATGGTTTCTCAGCACCCCAGTGAGTGTTCTCCTCACCACCTGCTTCAGCACCTCAGGCCAGTATTTTCATGGTCAGGTGTGGCTGCACTAATAGGAGCAACCCTCAGGTGTCTGACAGGTCACTTGGACAGATGCTTATTCCCTAACTTCACATGGACTCGGTTGCTTTGTGCAAGCATCTTTCTTTTTGCCATGGCTGGTAATGCTGGGGGTCACTAGAGATGCTTGCCGGTGTTATTGACTACAGCATCATGCTCAGGATGTCAAGTGTCATGGGTGAAACTCTGGCCATGAAGGTGAGGTTTGAATGCTCTGCAAAACCAAAAACTTTTGAGCTTCTCCCCTAGCCTTGTTTGCTTGCTTTACTGGGCCATGGGATTATTTTTCTGCCTGCCCACAGAAGGGTGAACTGAAAACCACTGAAATTTTTCAGGAGCACATGCAGATCCACCAATCACAATGAAGATGGCATGGCATCAGGTGGATATTACCTTGGCCTGAACTCATTACAGGAAAACTTGCCTGCATTGCTGCTTTCAGGACAATTACATAAATCCTCACCCATTTCTTTTGTTATTTCTGACAACATCTCTATACAGAACACTCATTGTATTTCATTCACTTGTTCCTTTGAGTCTTCCACATTTTATCTTTTGTTCTTATTGGTTTTATTTCAATCTCTCTGGAACAGTGCAGGAATTGATTGGCCCCTGGAAATTCCTTCCAGAACAATATTGCACCTTAGGCTTCACCTTTGTGGGCTCAAGATCAAACACAGCAATCTCAGCAACGTAAAAGCTGCTGCTATGCTGAGAACACCTTTTTTGTATTTAGTTATATACTTTACTCATACAACCACACAATGCACGCTCCTCCTGCAGCACCCTGACACATTTCTTACAGCCAGTGACAAGAGGTGAGGACAGCAGAGCTGACATCTGCACTCATGAGCCAAATCCCACCAGAGAGGATTTTTGCAACAATGCTTCTGCAGCTACGACACCTGATTTTCAGCAATCTGTTTTCTAAAGTTAGTTATCTTCAGAAAGTCTACTCTATGTTCCAGCTGCTCCTTAGAGATACACCCACATCCTTGTCCCTAATGTGCTACAGAAGTGCTTTGTTTTCTACTTATCTAGAGCAACATCACTGCTGTCTAATCATTCCTAACCTGATTTCCAAGGCTCAGAAAGAAGAGGTAGAAAGAACTCTTAGTTCTAATTGCTTTTAACATTCAAGCTCCCTTCCTTTGTAGCCATGTAAGTAATTTTATCCTGTGCTTCTCTCAAGTCCTGTCACATGCAAAATCTACATGGTATCATCTCTGGAATCTCTCTTTTGCTGAACAGACAGCCCTTCAAATGTCATCTACCAAATGGAGTTTTGAAAGCAATAAATCCTCTTCCTTTTTTGCCCAGCTGAATCAAATGAAATAGCGGACTCCCAGTTATCTAACCAAAATAAATATATTTTCACACTTCTGTACAAATGTCATGGTTTAATCCAAGCCAGCAACTAAGCATGACCCAGCCCCTCATTCACTCAGCCCTAGGTGGGATGGGGGAGAGAATCTGAAGGGGAAAAGGGAGAAAACACACAGGAGAGGGCAAGCAAAAGCCATGTATGCAAGCAAAGGAAAACAAGGAATTCATTCCCCACTTCCCATGGGCAGGTAGGGGTTCAACCATCCCCAGGAAAGCAGGCCTCCATCGTGCACAGTGGTTACTTGAAAAGACAAATACCATCACTCCAAATATCCCTCCCCCATTCCTTCTTCCTCCAGCTTTACATGCTGAGCATGATGCCACACGGTATCCAAGATATCCTTTGGGTCACTTGGGGACAGCTGTCCTGGCTCTGTCCCCTCCCAACTCCTTGTGCACCCCCACCCCTCACTGGTGGGGCGAGGAGCAGAAAAGGCCCTGGCTCTGTGTAAGTGATGCTCAGAATTAATGAAAATGCCTCTGTGTTATCAACACTGCTTCCAGCATAAATCCAGAACAGAGCTTTGTACTGGCTTCAGTGAAGGAAAAACTCTATCCCACCCAAAGCCAGCACAAAAGAGTCTCCATTTGTTTGGATAAATTGGGTAATTTCAGTATCTTCCTTTGGAAGATTTTCACATGTCTGGGTCACATCCATCTTTTCTCAAAATTACCACAAATCACCTCACAAAAATTCCTTTATTTCGTTGTCGTCCATCACTTTTGGCATTATTCCTAACGAGAGTCAGTTTTGTGCTTGAGGCTTTTGCAGTGGGCTTGTAGACTACCCTAAGTAAGCACACTTAGAAAAATCATGGGGTTTTTCGTCCCCCCACTGCCCTGTTTTTGTGATGCATGTGCCACACAGCACCTAGCTGGCAGCATTTTCTCTTGTGCATATCAGTGCTGTTCCCTGCTGCACAGGGGAAACAGCTTCTCTACCACATGTCAAACAGATACTTGTGCCACAAGCTGAATTTTCCCTCTCTTTCACCCCTGCCATGAAGTTTACTTTTGTCTTGACATTAGCTGAGGACTTCATAGGCTAGTTAGAAATTGATTTTTATTTTTTATCTCTTTGAGCTTGCCTGAACAACACACCTGGCTTTTCCTGCACCCAGCAGCAGTGGGGTGCACTGAGTTTGGTTGGTTTCCTATTTGCAGGTCTTTGGGATTACCACTATGGCCAAAGTGCTTCTTATAGAACTTGTTTATATCTGCTTTCTTCACATACTTTCTTCAGCTATTCTGATGATTTTTTTCTGATGTTAAATTTCCCATTAAGATCCCGTCCCTGTGTGTACTTATTCTACCTGCAAAGGACATTTTTCATGGCTGCACACTTATTTGTTGTCTTGGATATCCCTTGGCTGCTTCCTCGGGAAAATTGATTTTCCGTGAAGCTATTATTCTTTAGGAAAAAAAAACAAAACTCAAGTCATCAACAACTTATCTGGATTTCTCCTGTTCACTTGAGACTGCCACAAAGCACCCATGTTCTGTATCTACCCTTTTCCTCCCTTCCAATTAGTTTAGAAATTGAGCAGATTTCTTCAGGAGCCAACCCACCTGCCTCACGGTGGGGCCCTTCTGCATAGCTCTGTTCTCTGCAGTGCTTTTGGTTAAACATCCACAGCCTTTGCCTTATTTAGATGAGTGCCAGTGTCTCCTTGTCCTTCTCATACCACGCTTTTGATTTAGACACCTGCCAGTGATAGAAATTAACAGAGGATAGGATGATCTAAGCTGGCTTTAATTACAACCTTCCTAAAGGCCCCTGTGTCATCCACACTGCTCACTGCCCAAGCTGTGAAACATTTTCATCTGTTAAAGAAGCCAGATACCTGTACAGGGCCTGACAGGCACCTGAGTAATGTGATATTGAATTTATGTTGTTAGGGTGGTGGATTGGACTGCCTGCAGTCTCCACCCCTGGGCACCTTCAGATGGGAACTTCTGAAGAGAAATCAGCCTGGGGACACAGAGTCTCCCAGTCACTTAAGTCTTTGCTAAGTTACAGATGGAGCACTATTGCTCTATTTAAAAAATAAAAAGTAGGTGTGCTTACATGTGCAAATGAAATGGAGGCATGAACAACGATCCTGAACAACTGCTGTACACTGCTCAGGGATCACAGGAGGTGAACATTCCCGTATGTGATAACTGCTCTCAGTGTTTAATGGGGGCACAAGGTCAAAGAACACAGTGCCTTGACAAAATATTAAAGGATTAAAAATGAAAAGGTTGAGACATGTCATTTAGAAAAAGAATTTGAATTTATGGGGAACAGCCACACAAAATATTAATAAAGTTAGAAACATCTCCTAAAATTGATGAGCACCTACTGAGATATTTCTGTGACAGAACAAATCACTTTACCTAAAAAATATCCCACATAAAACCATCCAAATATTTTATTGCTGAAAAAACTAAGGGAGCACTTGCTGAGCTGTTGCTGTTCAACTTATGCACCTAAACTACCAGTCTACACTCTGTGCTCTCAGGGATGTTTGCCAAGTGGGGATTCAGAACACCTCAGATAAAAGCTAAGTCTTTTTCACTGACCAACCAGAAAGTTTGAGTTTTACTCTGTAAAAGTTCATCATTAATCACCTTCATGATGACTGATACTATCAAATTACTGGTGGATTACATGTCTAACTAACTTCTCACCTTTTTTCCCCTCCAAGTGGGAACAGCAGTTTCTAAAAACCAGTTACAGCTAGTCACATGAAGACATTTTGTTTTCAACATCTTAATAAAGTTCCAAAACAGAAATATCATCTCAGTTTAAGACTCTGAACTTATGATTGTTCTAGTTTTAATGGGATATTTAGAAAAGAGATTGAAATCTCCTTATTCCTCCTTCTTGCTACTTTATTGTTTTTTTTAGAGCCCCCCTCCTACCTGGGCCAACTAAGAATTTTCCTCTTAAATGGTACACCGTGACTGAGCTTTCAAAGTGAGGAGAAAGCAGCCAGATTGTTTGCTACCAAAGAAGAGTCCTGTTCATTGGGAGGTAGATTGCTTTTTAAAGCTAAATGATCAAACATTAAACCTTCAATATCTACCGATCTGACCAAAAAAATGCAGTTCAACTTCCCAAAGTGTCTTTGCCAGGAATCACCTCACAGTTCAAATGCAGCATGCCTCATCCAGATCTGTTACTAGCAAAGAGAGCTTTGTCTTGCTCCTTCCAAATCTACTCCAGATTACTCATTTATTCCCATAAAGCCAAGCAGCCTTAGTTCTACTAAACCAGACAGGACACCGAAGCTATTGCAGCAATTCTATTTTGCTTAAAGGACAGCTCCAGCAAAATATTGGCCACGATGCTGCAGCCCAAGCTTTCTCTGATCATCTCACTATGTGGCAAAGAGCCAAGATAAGATAGTAGAAACCTTTCCTAGTACCACATCACCATTAAGATCTTCACTCTCAGGAGGGATTTCTTCACTCCAACCTGCTGGAGGAGAGGTTCCTAGGAGCTTTTTTGGAGCAGCAAAGGGGGACACTGACTCCTTAGAGAAAGAAAAGGGAGACACATCCAAAATTTGTATTTCCAGATCCGATTGGCTGCCTAGCAGTGTTTTATACCTGGCTATATTAACTTCACAGCAACACAGGGACAGCTGACAAGCAAAATTTCTCATTACAGTTGACTTCAAAGCTTTTTCAGTGAAATCACAGCTTTTGTGAAGTGCAAGTGGGTGTGACATGCTGAATTAAGACACTTATAATGCACCACTATTGCTGACTATGGGCTGGCCCTGCTTGTTTGCAGGAAGGCAGGAGGCTGCTGCTGCTGCTGTGCCTTGGGGGCCCTGGGTGCACAGTTGTCTTCCTTCCCAGTGTCAAGTGGAGCATACCCTGCCACAGCCCCGTGTGCAGGTGAGGTGGAAGCACTTTGTGCTGTACAAGTGGTTTACAGCAAGCTGCCCTCTGGGTTGGCTGGATTGCCATTAGCCCCATCCTCCTGGGAGCACAGCGTGGCCTCCCCGTTGCATTACAGCTGAGTCTGCCATGAGAGTCTTCCAGCCAGCCAAAGGGAGCTCAGGGAAGCTGAAACATCTCTTTAAATACTAAAGAGATGCTGGCTAACATGAAGGGGCCCTGGTGGGGATAGGAACTGCTAAATCCATCTCCCTGCCCACCCCTCAAGCAGCCAGGTGTAAGGGAAACCAATCCATCCGTGCTATGCTAGGCACAGAAAGTGTCTAGGAGGAAGAAAGAACAGGAGTACATTCAGTATTTTTAGTTTTACATCAAAACGTGGCTCAGTGTCTTTAAAAAGTGATTGTTCGACAAAAACTCTGATTTTTCTACAAAGCTTCACTTTGACATCGGTGGGTAATTGCATGCTTGCTTACCTGAATTTGCATATTGCCCCCTCCCAGCCCCGCCACAGCCCACAATCCTCTTAAATCTTGATCATTCAGCATTTCAGCAACCAACCCTTACACCAAAACACACAAACCCACCCATGCTTATTGCTATTGCCATAGGAATCTTCATTTTCTGAAACATGAAATACTGAACAACAGGTCATATTCGGCTTTATACTGGACAAAAGAAGACAAAACAGCAGGAGCACAGCATAGCCAGTTGGCCAACAGTGTGATTGTTTCTAGGATTGTGCTTAAGGAGAGGCAAGCTCCTGAACAGGAGAGCATTATAATCAAGAAAATTAAAGAACTTTCACTTGCAGCCAGGTATTTCATAGCTGACAATGTATAGCATGTAACTATTGCCACGTGTAAAATACTGCATTAAACACTAATTTATTTCTCTGTAGATTGTGTGAAGAACCACTGCGTGCCTTGAAAGACTACACAAGAAAACACAGCTAACGATCTCATCTTTTAGGACTGAGTAAAAACTGGGGAAATACAGTCCCCATGAATTACTGCATCACTATCAGCCAGAAAAGCCAGGGGCAAAACCAGATGGAATTTGCTTAATTAGGTCCAGATCCAGTGAAGTATATACATATCTCTAAGCCAGCAAGAGAGCCTATGGACAGCAAACAAGTTAAAATAACTGTGTTGAAACAGAGCAGAAAGCTAAACATGGCATGGATTTCAGTTTTTATAAATGATATCTGATAGGTTCAGGTTTATCTGCAAGCTCAAGCATTTTGCACAATCATTGCTTTACCTCTTGTTAGAGAATTGCCTAGTTGAAAGTTCTAGAAAACTGTCTTGAAGCTGATTAACACCCCATTTCATTCCTCCTCATTTCTCACTCACTTTTATGTAAAAAAAAAAAAGTTTCCCTGTAAAAGAATAAAACAGCTACTGGCACTGCAGACTTCGGGAAACCACATATATGAAATTATAGATTTAGGAACGTTTAAAAATCTGACTAAATTACGATTCAAAGTATTCACGCTGGGCAAGGAAAAGCTGCTTGCCACCAGGCAAAGCAGAAACAAGGTATGTTATCAAGTTGTGGATGACACGTGGGGTTTAGAGATATTTTCTATCTGCACAGCAAGACATTCCTTTCTCCATCTTTTCTTGAGATAAGACACCCATCCGTCAGATCATTACAGCAATGATAGATAAGATCTCTGCCAGTGCCTAATATTTGACATATTGTATATGAAAAGCAATTCTTGGCCAGAGGGAATTCCCCAAATGTGGTAAACCAGGATAGAGCTCAGCTAAGGGGCAGAGTGCCCTAAGTTGGGAGGAAACTCACTCAAGAAAGGAGTCATGCACAGGGGCAGGGCCACAAGAGAGGCCAGGGATACAGGAGCAAGCTCACGGGCCAGGCACACAAGCTGATTCAGACAGGTGACATAAATTATACTTGACCTGCAATAAAATAATCATTAACTTCCAACTTCCAGCCCAATCTAAAGACCACAATTTCACCTAAGCAGAATGTTTCATCTTAATTGTCCAATAATGGGATGTAAAAACTAATTCTAGAGTAAAAGATTGATATTATAAGATGAGCAGTATAAATAAAGAGCTAAGTAATACTACGTATCTGTCATAGCTTAAGCCAAATTTTAAAGGTTAATGTTTTCAGATACATCTAAACCTTGGATACCTCCTGAGTCCAGAAATAGAAATGTTATTTTGTTCCTAGAAACCAAAAGTTTGAGGCCATAATGTCTTTAGATAACTTGTGTTAAGAAGTGAGACTGAGGGGACATAACCATGCTGAATTTTGACCCTTTTGAAGTTTGCAACAGTTTTGCTCTGTAGTGTACTTTAATATTCATTTAACTATTTTCTGGTTTTGTGGCCTGAGGAACAAAGGGCTCCTAGCTGATAAAGGCTGACTATCCCTGATCCAAATAATAAATCACGATAGAATTATGGTTGCACAAAGGACAACTTTAATTTTTTGTCTCCAGGTATTTGCTCACTTACTTCAATTTTCTTAAAAAGGTGAACATGTCTTTAAAGAAAAAGTGCACAAACTAAGCCAGCCTTATGCTGCAGTAGCTATGACAACAGACTTTGAAACAAGTGTGGAAAAAGCTAGACCTGAATCTTAATTTCATTTAATTATTTTTTTTCAGTCTACTCTTCACACTACTTTGCATTTTACTCTGAAACTGTACAGAAACTGGGATTTCTTACTAACACCAGATGCATAGTATCTGACGTAGCCAATTCTACAGATCTCATTTAGGTTAGAAACGAAATTACTCAGAGAATGAGTAGACAACTCCTATTCAGATGAAAGCCAGACTGCTTGCTGGGGAACGCTCCACCCAAAGATGCTGTGTTCAGTGCAGACTGGCACACGTTAAAGATGGGACTCCAGGAAGGAACAATCCCATTGGATCCACTGTTAGCAAACTGTATCATACCGTCTATGAGAGGTGAGGTTTTTGAAATAAAGACACAGTAGAGGAGGTGAAGTTAAAAGCAGATTTTCAGTGGATTCAGTAACTGGGCTGAAGTGAGAAAGAAGATATTTCAGTTCTAACATCTCTTCCTTATCTCTCTCAGTCCTTCCCATCCTTCTTGGACAGTTTTTTCTAGATGATATCCACAATCATGGACACTACCACCTTCACTAAACAGAAGATTTGTCTCCCTGCCCCTGTCTCCTTTCCCATTCCTCTAAATTCTTTCTAGCAGAAAGGAAATTGTGCCCCTCCCTGCATCAAGCACAGCAGTTTAACAATCAAGAACACTTAAAAAAAAAAAAAAAAGGATAGAAACTCAGACCATTACCACTAACAACTCTTCCTACTCCATAAATGTTCCACTCTGTTTTCCTTGAACAGTCCAAGGCTTCACAGGGAAGCCAAATCACTTTACAGCTGTGACTATACAGATGAGGAGTCACTTGAACCTCTTTTGAAGGGACCCATATTCACCCGTGCTCCCAAAGCCAGTTCTTGAACTGCAGCCACCCACCAGCTCCCACACCTGAACAACCAGGGACATTATCAGCACCTTCCCCCACTGACCCCACTCAGCTCCTCCAGGGCCAGCGACCCCAAATTCACTGCTGTGGGTTGTAGGACACCACTGCAGAGGTTGGCACTGAGGCATGCAGGCATAAAATACAGAAACAGATGGGCATCATGCTACTAATTACTTATTAATTCCCTTAAGAATTGATTGTTGAGTAATCAATCTTCATGATTCTCCCAGAAAGACAAAAATGCATAAAGAGTGTATAAAATAACAAGCCATTCTTTTTCTTCAAGTCTGAGACCCTCACATTTTTTTTCATTTAGCTCTCCTAGCTTTCTCAGTAAGGTGCCTCCTGCTGCAACAAATGAAGTAAGACTAGTGGAACAAGGACTAGAAGTTAGCATCCTTAATCTGCATTATCCTTTTTACCAGTGCATTGATTTTGAGACTTAGAATTTTTTCCAGGGACCATCTCATGTGTAAGCAATTACAGATATATTCACCAAAGGAACTGAAGGCCTTGGTTATCAGACACCTGTTGAAGAATACAGGCTGCCCCACAGACAAATACATTAATCTTATTCCCTGATTTATCCTCTTTGCAAGCTGCAGCACTCTCTCACTCTCTTGTAGATGTGCCCCACATTTCCAGTATCTGGGGTGTAACTGAATTGTTTCAGTGTCCCATCTACAACTTGCAGAGTTATGAATAGTTAGGAGGTACTTACAGAGTTCACCTGCAGCATCCAAGCAGCTGAAACCACCATCACAAGTCTTTAGTCAGGAGCAGAGACCCAGGTTTTAGTGACTGCAATAAATCAAAAAGACATCTGTGCAACCCCTAAGGAAGAAGAGCTGTGACAGCAGCCCCAACCCACACTGACACCATTTGCACTTCATATAGGACTGGAGGTAGTTAAAAAGGGCCTACCCCCTGGCACAGCTGCAACCTTTTATTCTAATTCCACACCTTGGGAGGGGAGAAGCAGCATTAACTCTTCAGTGGCTGACTCAGGAAGGGTGTGATGTTTAGAGTACTCCTTGCTTCTGAGAACCTTTTACCATTACATTTGGAAATGCTCCCAGAGTATTACTCAATCTTCACTCTCCTTGCAGCAAATGATCTTCTTCTTCCACCCTCAACAGAATCAGGATGAAAGAGTCTTGCCATACATTTTGCTCTTTCCTTATGTGTTCAGAAAAACTCTTCTTAACAGCATCTTTGTTTCTACAACCACTACACTCAATGTGCAGAGTTAATTTCCTTTCTGATGGTGAGCCTTGTGAAGTGCATGCACAGCTACTTTTAAATTCCTCCTCTTTAAATCAGATAGGATTTTTTAAAAAACCTTTTTCCACTGGCTCCAGTGGGCACTGCACGCTAGGGAAGTAAAACAGAGCCACATTTCATACTAGAGTTGATACGGTCCCTCCATTTTTCCTCTCTCCAGCATGCAACAGCATCGAGGACCTTGTTTCAGTCTCTCATGTAGCAAATTTGAAAGTTATTCTGCTTTTTGTAATCATGGAACGAGTCATGGGCACTTGAAGTTCAATAAATCCCCAGAGGCAGCCAGCTTGGTTTATTTTCAGCTCCAATGACCCACAGGAGGAAAATTTTTTTGTTTGTTTTTTGAGATATGGGAATTGGATTTTTTCCCTCATTATATATAAACAATCCTCCTAACATGAGAGAGAAAAAGTTCATATTAAAAGGCAGTGTTTATTAAAATATCAGCTTCTCCCTGCTGCAGGAGGATTATTAGCATCACTGACTTCCTTCTCTGTTCCAGCAATCTATTGCCAGGTTTCTCAGAGAAGGACTTGTGTGGCTGGTGCTCCCTGACAGCAAGTGTCTGTGAGAACAGTGCTGCCAAGTGGAAAAAAAAGAGGTGCTGAACCCCCCTTTGCACATGGGGCCACTGAAGTCTTCAGTAGAAACATGAGACTAATTATTTCCTTTCTAAGAATCAGACTGGTACAGCCTGGAGAAATATCTTCTCAGAAAGAAAAGCGTGTTTACTGCTGCATTTCAGACACTGTGCTACCGTGTACAAGCACAGAGGCAGAGCCGTGGCACTGATAAAGGGGAAAAGTGAGGCTGATGTGATGGTCATATCCAGTGACATCTAGCAGTGAAGTGACCCAGAAATGACACACTCAGATGGTGCAGAATGAATGTAAATTGGCTCATCTTATGTCTTAAGTACTGTAAAAGGTATCGCTGGAAAAAGTATTTAGTTTATTGAAGTCTTAATGCACTACTTTTTTTCTTTACTTACTTCTTGAATCCATAAACCCCAAAACAAATCTGGATTTTCAGTGAAGAGATTTAGAATTCAGATGCCAATTTACCACTGTAGATGCAAAAATAGCTCTGTCTAAAAAGGAAGACTTTCTTATTTAAGGAGATTCTGAAAAAGAATACCTAATTAAAGTGTTTTCTTTGGGGTTTTTTGAGAGAAAAATGTATGAGAGATAACATGTATTTAAATCTTTAAAAACCTAATCTCTTCCATGAGTTTCATTTGATTTCCATAGTATGAAAATATATCCTTCTCTTGTTTCTCCCAGTTTGTTCTAGGGCAGACATTTAAGTAAAAATGCCTTTTCATAAAGGTATCTCTCTATTTGCTCAACCTATTTTTTTAATCCATGTTTCTTTACAAGGTTTTATGAAAAACTAGTGACTGTTTTCCTGAGAGGAAACTGCTCAAAGTTTCCTTTTTAGTTGCTGAATATTAGCAGCACTTCTGTGCACTCTGGCCATTAAGGATGGCTGCCTTATTTTCAACTCCCATTCTGCTTCTGCCCATTATCATTCCGGTTGACACGCAAGTGTGATTTTAAACCCCCTGGTGTGACAAAAACAAAGACAATAAAAGATCTGGCGACTTTTTAAGAGTCATTTAAGGATATACAGGTACTTTGAACAACCCCAGACTTCCCTTCTAGGAATTTCTGCTTTCCTTGGATACTCCCTTGCATGGCCAGTTTGTAATAACAAGGTCCCACACACGGATCCACATTCCCTTCATCAGTCATCAGATGACTGACATTTTCTGGGGATTTTAGTTTTGGTTTGTTTCCTTTCTTTTATTCTTTTTTTTTAAGAGAATCCCTTGACTACCATCAACAGGTAATTTTGTTTCCCTGTTCCTTAGTCCTTTAAGAGGAGTGTCAGAACCCCTTTGGCATAGAATACCGTTTACAGGGATAACCTTTTCTTTCCCTGAATATTTACAAAGCACAGAGCATGATCCTTTTTCAGTCTGATACTTTAAATGGTGTCGGTTGTGGAATAATTGTGAGGTTATGAAGGAAATTGTGGTTTATACTACCACAATTCAGGCTTCAGACCCACCCGTGCTCTTCTGTAAAACGCAGAAAACAACTTACATGGGATAGTCAAAGTTTTCTCATCTCAGAACCAGGTTTTTTTCTGAAAACCAACACTAAATGGCCCTGGAGAGCTCCACCAGCCCTGACCTGCACTTTTCAGAGTGCTGTAGACACAAGCCTCAGGTGATTCACGGCGAGTAAAGAAGCTACATACACAAGGAAGGGAAAGAAAGATGTCTTTGAGAGAACCCGGCTGCTTTGTGCTGGCTTTCCCCTGCACCGTACACCCAGTGAGTACTAAACCTAACAGCAACATTTAAACTCTTGGCACAAAAACCTGCAATGTCTTCCTAAGAGCAGTTGGGCCATTAGTGGCCGTTCAGTCAGACAGAGCACGGCTGTCTCAGGGCTATTAGGTGGATGGGGAGAGCTTGGTAGGGAGAAAATGTTGTACTGGAGGATCACACTGAGCAATTGCTAGGCTCGGCTGTGACGGAAAGGCAGCCCTTGCTGCAGGGCTGATGGACGGGTGGAAGCCAAAAGGGAAATCAGCACTTCATAAAAGTTAATGACCAAGGATATACTTCTTGTGAGTCCTGACCACAGCAGGATTCAAGTGCAAAACACTAGACTATTTCCTCTTTCATTGCTCCCTCTTGTTTTGGACCAGTCTCCCTCTCTCTTTTTGTTGTTATTGCTGTTAGTTTTTAATACATGCCTTTGTGAGAAAGCCCTGAATAAAGACACCCTCCATTACTTCCTTCCACATCCCTATCAGCTCTGACTCAGCTGGGCCATCCTTTTTCTTTTCTGCTTTCCCAAAGGTAATATCTCAAGTGAGATTAAACACCCTCTTCCAGACAGCCCATTTTTGGTAAGAAAATTCATGCATGAAGCCAAACATTGGCAGATCTTAAATCATCATCCTGCACAGAGAGGGGCACTGCTGTTCTGAGTTCTAGGAAGTATGTATAGATACCTGTGCTGGCCAAGACTCACTGTGACACAATAAATAACAGTCTAACAATAACAAAGGTAAATAAAACATCTGAATTTCTTTCCGAAAAACAACCTTCTCCTAATCATTTAACTTTCTCTCCTTTTCACCTCCGTATTTATCCCTCTATTTTACCTGGCGTATTTTAATGCTTGCCTATTCTGTAACCAGCTCTGCAAACATTAATCACAGTGTAAGCAATTTTTGTAAAACTCCTGCAGGTGGGCAAGGCATGGGAGATGAGTTACAGTGTTTGTGATCCAGTGCTGGGTCAAACACACGGGCTGTGCACCAGAGAGGAGGTCTGACACTGATGGAAGCGTGCCCTGCCAGCAGTGCCCCCACCAGCTCCTGCACGATGCTTGTGTCTGCACAGCACAGCCCTGAACTCATTAAGTCTTCTTGCTGGTTTGAAAAATTAGAGTTTTATTCCAAATTCTGTCATTCATTCTGTGACCGCAGGCTAAATATTTCCTCTTTGTTTTCTGTCTTCCCAGTTGTTAAGGACTCGTAAAGATTCTACTCATTTTTAAGGCATTTTGAGCCATATGGGATGGGATTGGGGGGATCCATAGACATTCAGGCTCAAATTTGATGATTATGGTGAGTGGCATAAAGCAGGAAGAAACCCAAGGAAAAATTCAATTCTAAGTTTGGTGCTATAAGGTTCTGGGATACATGAACAAGAGACAAATCTAAAACCAAAATAATTCCAATAAAGCTTGTGAGATACGGAATAAATATGAACACACTTTCAATATTCTGCCTTATCAAAACTGCATTTATGATGGAATAAAAAATTATTACATTGCTAAAGGAACAGTCGTAACTGTGAAGAAAAAATGTTGAATTATTATGGCAGACTACACAGCAACAGAGCATTTATGGCTCCACTCAGGGCAGACTGCTCAGTCAGGGTTTTTCTCACATATATTACCATATAAACCTCCTGTGCCACTTGCAGTTTTGCAGAGTTCAGGTGATGAAAGCATAAGAGGGGGATAGCTTTACTTATTGCCGTGGAAACCTATTTATCATCCATGTCTAGAGTTATTGCCCTTTTACTTGAGTTGGAAAAGTGTTCATTAACTCCCCGACATCTTCTCTTCACCCCAAAGTTTCTTTCTTCACACATGCATGCACACCATCATTATGGGAAGATGTGCTTTTACAAATTCGTGCTACCAAGGCTGTTACTAGCTACTTGTCATCGTTGTGCAGCTCTGACTTATCAGGTCGAAATCAATTATAACAGCACAGGACTGTCCCAAAATTCAAACACTCTTGTCTGACTATTTCTGGGATAATGAATAAGCTCAGTGGACTGCAAGTTAAATATTTCATGACAGCTATATTATTAACTCATGAGGTTTTTGAGATTTTATGGGCAATATGATCAGGTCTATCTTTGTCCTTGTCAAGGAGATACATCCTTTTGGTCTCCATCTAATGTTTCCTTTGCTACAGGTGCAGCAGTAGGATAACAAACCCCAGTCTTGACTGAGAAAGAGAAGGAAGGGGAAGGGAAAAGACTATCCAAGTTTGCTGAGATTTTGAACTGCTACTCTCCCTCCAAACTTATCCATTTCCATGGCAATACCAAGGGAAAGTACAGCATCTGTGCTGCAAAGCTTGCAGACAGCTTTTGAAATATCAGAATTTTTTGTGGGTACAGATGATACTGAACATATGGTGTTTGAAAGAGTGGCCAACATTGTAAAAACCTTTGGAATAATCTGTTGTTTTATTTTGTGTTTCCCCACCCTCAGCTTTTAAATCTGTCATATTTTCCTAGTAGCAATATAGTGACCCACTTATGGCAACAGCTGTACATTCAGCTTGTTACTGGTGATGTTATTTATCACGCTGAAAAGGAAAGATTCAAGAATACGATGAACCTAAATAAAAAAAAAAAAAAAAAAAAAAAAAAAGGTAAAAAAAGGAAAAAAAAACAAACAAAAACCTCCAATGATTATACTTCATTGTGTGGCCTGGATTATCTTTCCATGACATATAAATGCTACTTGGAAGGCACAAGTTGACTCTGCCTGCTCCTGTTACATGTGCAGCTGAAGCAAAACTCCTTTCTCATCTATGAGGACAGTGTTCTAGATATTCCAGGCAGAGAGCACAGCAGTTTCTACCAGTGATGTGAAATGTCAGTCTGAGCTGGGGAATGCCACAAAGCATGAAGTGATGAATTGCCATCGTTTTTGCCAGGCTTCATAATGCACAGTGGCTGCATGTTACACTGTGTTTACCTGTGCCTGTGTATTAATTTGGTTAGGAAATATCTAAAAAGTAAAGCCTTAAAAAACAGCTTTGGCTTATTTCATTCTTTCTTAAATTTTGTGCAGTTTTTCTCAGCCTTACATTTAAGCAAAAACTATTCTTTTTCAACTCATGCATTATGCAGTTCCCAACTCTCTCCATGCATCATCTGTCTCGCACTGAGGGATTATAATTGAGACAATTGCATCATACCACAAATGTGATTTTCTGCTATTAATTCTATGGAAAACCTCCTCTGGAATACTTTAATTCCCTGGCATTTTCTGGGTATCTCATTATTTGTGAATTCAGGCTTCAAAAGCCTGTCTGTATAAAACAAACCTCCCAAGGTACCGAATTTCAGGTTTGAAAAGTCTATGAACTTCTGCCTTGGGCTGCATTGAAAACCTGGACATGAGTATTTTGGGACATCAGAGCTTCAGTTTTGACCTAACATGTCATGAGACACTAATCCAAAACTGCATTGAGCCAATCATTCAGATGAGTAACTAATAATTTATTCAGAAGCTGGCAAAGAGACATCCTTCATATTTCATATGTGTCTGTCTGTGCTCTGTAACTCAGCAAAGCAGGATGTTAAGCCTGTATATCTTTTTCTAATTGTGCATCTGCACTTCAGGCAGACCAGTTCACAGCAAATATGGGACACGTCTCCGTTTCTACTCACATCTCTGCAGTTTCAAGTCACCCAAACGAGTTTCCAGTTGGGATTTTCTGTAATAGGGGGCAGGAGAGTGAGAAACTTCTGCACACTGACAGACTCCCACCAGATGCACACAGACAGAATTAAAGGAAATCCCAGGAACAGATTAGGTAATGGCATTCAGAATTCCATCTCTGGAAAAGGATGTAGAAGCTAGTGAAGGGTGATGAGATTATTCATTGAAAGCTGTCTTGCAGTCAGCTCATGGGAAGCCCATACAGTGCTGAGGGGAGGTTTTAGTTCACAGTCAGTTATGGCCTTAAAGTGCTTTTTGGTTTATGGCACTTCTGAAGTGTTTCAGAAAAAAAAAAAACAAACAAAAAAAAGAGCTCAACAAAGATATGAAAATGGAGACTTTCAAAACAAAACAAAACACAAAACCAAACCAAACCAAAACAAAGTTTTCAAACCATTACAGAGAGAACAAACCTTCATATTTGGAAGAGATGTACATGGAAATGTCAAGAACTCAACCCCATGGGCAAGGGTCTTCAAAACCTTCTAGAAGGAAGAAACTCTTCGGTTCCCTGAAACCTGAAGGATGATTTCTGTACTTCATCAATAAGTGGAGATAAGAAGTCAGTAAGTGGGAAGACAGAGCTGTTTCATATTTGGCCAACCTTTATATCTTAATTAATTTATCATTGAGTTCATCGATTTGTGAGTGATCTTTCAAGCCTGTTTACATTGCCTGGTTGACAGCATTCTGTACCTAAGTCCTGAGCATGAGCTGCACAGGGCATGGTGGTGAAGCCTCCACCACAACCAAGGAAACTTCTTGCAGAGGCAGCCTAGGTTGAAAATTTAGTTCAGAAATGGTGGAGCTAGTGAGTGCCACAGTTGCACTTGTATGGTTCTGCCTTCTGTATTCATTCCTTGCCTTTTGGACTGAGACTTCCGATAAGGGTGACAAGAACAAAAATGTTTCCTCTTTTGTATCATGAACATCTGCATATTGGAAACTGTTTTGATGCCTTAAAATCCTCTTTAACAAGCCACAAAAAGAACTATCATTTTATTACATATCTGCGCTTGGTAATACGATAATATCAATTTCATCATTTGTAGCCATCAGTTCAAATAGTGTTTGTTTGGTTTTGGGGTTTTTTTTGGCAACAAAGGAATCCACCACTAACAAGATTTAGATAAGTAATTGCATGAGATTCCAGGGCTGAAATGCTCAGGATGACACTTTAAACTTGAAACCAGTTTCCATAATATTAATCTCTTAAATATGGTGCCAGGAGATGGGTGGAGGTGAACAACTCTTGGTTTGTATTACAACTCTAGTGGCAGAGATGGCCACAGAAAGACATGAACTGAGAATGTCTGTGGAATAGAGCAATCAGATACACAGGATGAGCTTTACATCACTTTACATTATTGTTTTGTAACGTGTTTTGTTTTTCTTTCTAGAGAACTTATTTTTTAAAGTCAAGGGTTGAAAAAAAATAGAAGAAATAATAGGATTATTGCAGCTTTCCCCTGCAACACTTTTGCAGCCAAAATGATACTAAAGGGATTGAAGTAACCTTCGCATTGCTCCATAGCAACACCAGTCTTCCCTCCTCCTTTCTGCCAGCCAGGCACCCAGGGTGTCTCAGGCATTGTCTCACCTATTCAATGACACAGCTAGGGGATTAAAAGGGTGAGAAAAACCCTCCAAAGGTAGAGTAGGAAAGATGAAAAATGTTACCAGTGGGAACAGAAGCATTTGGGGGAGGGTGGGAAGCGAGCAGAGACTGAGATTACAGCCTGCACAGCTTTACTCATGACAGTCTCACGGGGCTGTGCAGCACCACCTTTTCTTTCTGGGTTAGCCAGCTGGGGAACTTAAACCTTAACATTTGTACATTTGATGGCCAAGCCATCCTTTGCTGAGACTGTGGTCTCTTCTCCAACCCATTCCATTTCCCATTTCCATTTCATTCAAGTTACAGTTTAACATGGTAATTAGTTGCTGTGTAATGGCTTTTGAGATGAGAAAATACATGGGTCAAAGATGATACAAAGCTGGTCAATTTGAATAGAGGGGATATTGCTGCAAACAGGGCAGGGGATCATCCAATCCTCTCCCCTGAACGCCCACAAAACTGAAGGCAGCTAGAAAAAAGGCTCCATAACTTCATAACTACAACATGGAGGCAGATGGGTGCTGTGTTGCTGTGAGGCAACAGCAAAAGAAAACAAAAGAACATTTCATCTATTCACTTTAAGCATCCCTAACTATGCCTCTGTGGAAACTGCAGCTTGGTTTCATTGTGCTACTGAAATGAGCCCGAGATCTTGTGTGACGTTTCACATAACAAGAACAATATATTTCTCCATTACTTTACTTACTTTAAGCACATGTGTTTTGTAGTTAATGTAGTTCCTGGTGTTGTGAGAGAGCAGTGAAAATGAAATCCATGCTTAATGCACTGAACTTTGACAACAGCAGCTACAACTCAAAATTAAAATCCACTGCTTTGCTTTGCTCTCGGGGTCTGAACCAGCTTTGAGGAAGTGCTGCAGCACACTGTGAATGAGGACATCTGAAATGAAAAACGCCTGACTGGCTGCCCAAAGGACAGATCAAATCACCAAAAGCAAACAGTGATGCGCCAGGCTGTTTGCTGAATACTCAGGTGAAATCAGACAAAACCCATAAGCCTTGGAAATTTCAAGACAAAAGAGAGAGACTGAATTTTTATCATCTGCTGCAAGGCACTAATCATGGAGATAAAAGACTCATTTAGACTGGCTGACTTGACCCAAAAGCCAGAGGAGGCATTGAAGGCAATGAGGTTTCTGCCAGTGGTCTCGGAGCACTTTAGATCTGGCCAGAAGACATGTACACTACAATTTTGGATTAAGTTGTCTTGAGAGGGGTAGTGAATTTTTGGTTTGGGCTTTTTTTGGAGAGGTGGGGCGAGAGCTGCCGTGGTTTGGTTTTTTTGTCCAGACAGTAGCATCAATGAAGCAAACATTAGTTATTTTTGTCAGTGATCTGATGATGTCCTTTAGGTGTTTAACTGCCTTTTATAATGACCCAATACCCAGGTTTTGTTCATTTGTTTTCCCTTTGTGTCATCAAGGACCTGCTTTGGATTTGTGGTTGAAGTAGGGATTATGCAGACCCCAGGCTGCCTCTGAAGGAGCGTTCTTTAGGATAACCTCTGCTGAGTGCCTGGCAGGCATCAGCCCCAGCTGTGCCCTGCCTGAGCCACGTGGAATTCTCTCCTGTGATTTTAAGTATCTACTATAGTGACAGTGGGAGAAAAATCCAAGGGAGGGGGGGTTGTGCAGACCACTTGAAAAGGTCTTAAAAAGATTGTGAACGAGGACTGCCAGAAAGAGTCGCTGGTGCCACACTTGCCTGCTCGCAGGGGATGGAACCTGTGTCAGCCAGAACTCACCACTTGAAACTGGAGTTCTCCTGCTGCCTGTCCTCCACAGAAGAAGCAGTTCCTAATCCTACAGGGTTCAAGGCAAAAAAGTCCCTCCTAGAGGGATAAGTGGCAGGTAGGCAAATACCACGGCCCTACTGAGCCTGAAATTCGGCATTTAAAGTTAGTCACTTAAAGTGAAAGAAAGTGACAAGGTTTACAGCTGAATTAGGTTCCTATGATGTAAAAGATTATTGATTCTGTTAAATAATAAAGTCACATTGCTGAATGAGCTTCTTGTTATATGTTAATGGCAATAATGTACATATCTTGCAGATCTTTGTGCGCCATTCACCACTCATTTTCAATGAGGAATAGAAGCAGCAGGAGTCAATAGGTCTGACTCTGCAAGCTTGCTTTCTTTTTGCAGTTAACTTTCAATGTATTGAAATGCTCTGAATACAGATTGAGTTGCTTTGTTCGATATTTATTATTGTTCCACCTGCGTTGAAATGGGAACAGCTATGGCTTTGATAAATAGATTCAAAGGCAGTCAAAATTCATTGTGCCTCTTCTAAATGCTTTTGTGTCCTCTGCTGGAGCTCTTTTTGATTAACTCTTCCAGCAAGACTTCTCCTGAATCAAAACAGATATATTTCTTGCTTTCACAGAACATCAGTGCAAACCCTTTCTTTGAACCAGACTGTCCTATGCGACATATTTGTCCAGTTTTTTGAACAGCCAAAGTCTGTTCCTCTTTTCCATGTTGAGACACATGGTACTCCTTCTTAAACCATGGAGGGCGTGCACATGACAACCGATAGATAATTAAAAATAAAAGTGTCAGAATCTGGCAGCAGAACATCATTGGCTTTCCAAAGCATACCAAAGAACATTCATTATCACAGTATGAAGTATCATAAATAATTAGTACTAAATCCACACATGCCAAGTGAATGATCAGTATGACTTGCCTGTTTATTTCATTACTGTGTTCATTTGCAAGCTCAATATTTTGCCAATTCTGCCATTCACACTCGTTCTCCCAGCCTTTGTGTGAAGAGAGAAAAAACCACTAACATTGTCTTGCTATTTTCTTAAGTCCCGACACCAACTAATTATAAATATTTCACCAAACAATAATAGCACAATCTTGATTTAACTCATCCTCAAGGCACTTTGTTTTTGAAGTAGGATAATATTACAAATTGCAGTTGTAAATTAAGGCAATGTTAAACATAAGGCTGATGCAAACCTTCCAAAAATGCAGGAAGCTGAGCTTAAAGATGTATATTATGTGTATAAAGTTCTTCTTCAAGAATTCATGTTTGTGCCTCTTCCCTCGTCCTTTTTTTCATTCCTTCACTGAAGGAGGACTTTTTTCTCCTAAGAGGAGAACTGAGTGCACACAGAAAGAGCATTGAAATTACTAACTTAGATACACACATAGACATTTTAAGTAAATATGCATTTAAATTTACTTCCAAGATCATCCTTGTCAGCAGCCCAGGATGTAACTCATTGAATAATGAAAGAGGGGCAGCGTTAGTTTAAAGCAATTGTTGTGTTTGTTCTGTTATTAAGTTTTGATGCCTGGTGCTCCAAGGCAAGGCAACACAGCAGGGCTAAGTGGGGAGAGGAGTGCTGTGAAAATTTAACTGGAGACATGCACCAAGAACCCAGAAACAGCAGAACACAGAGACTCTAAGGCACGAAAGAAACAAACAAAATAATCCACTCCTCCTATTATGCTTACTGTCCTTTCTTCCTGAAAGACACCTCCTGCTTCCACCTTCGCTTCAGGTTTAATCCAAACCTCTGTCTGGAACTACCCTGTTTGTGGAAACTTGCTGTGGAATGCACCATTACTGACAGTTCAGCTGACTGGAGAGCCTTCACGAGGCCCCAGGGCAGGAGAGCAGAGCTGCAGCAGGAGTTCAGGGCACAGGAACGGCTCTCTAGCCCCTGCCCAGGGATGTGGCAAGGGCTCCTCTGCCAGCTTCAGCTGCTGCAAAATTGAGTAAGTAGCTACGAGCAGTCCACCTTGTTGTTGTGCTATTTCCTAAATAATCGGCAAGCACAACAGTAACAGGTTCACCCCAGGTGTGATTATCAGTGAGTAATATTCCCACTCCCTTTCTTTTTTTTTAAAAAAAAAGAGATGTAAATTCACCCAACAGAAATGGGAAATATCAATTAAAATAAAATTCCTGATACAGGAGGGAGAAAAAGAGTGAAAACATTCTAAAAGTGTTGAAAGATTCCAATTAATTTTCCATTAAAGAATTGTTCATTGTTTTGAAATTGTACAGAATGAGAATAGAAGGTTCAAAATTATCACAGCAGCATAATTCAATTTACAAAGGGTTTTTCTTAATTAATATTTTTTTTACTTTCCTAGCATTTGTGGATGGGGAAGAAATGTACACAGTCAAAATTATTTTCAGAGACTCCATTTGTCTCCGTAGTCGAGCAGTTGGCAAGAGGCTGCCTGGTTGTATTTCCCAAGGAAGCACTGAAGTGGCAGAACCCAACTGATCCCAAGTTTTCACCAGACTGAGTACAAGACCAGGCTGTTAACAGCACGTGCTGAACGGAAAGGAAGAGGGACACAACCACATTCCTGTCACTGAGGGCAAGCTGGGGCTGCCCCTCCCAGAACAAAGTTCTGCCACAGCCTGGCACAGCTGCACATGGAATGCTGCAGCTTTCCTCCCCCAGGAGAAGCAGGAAAATGTTGACAGCAAGAAATGTGGGGAAGGAGCTGGCTGCCAGTCCTGCTGCCTGGATTTGGACCACCCAGTCTACCCAAGGGAGCACCACGAGCCTTGCAACTGGTTTGGGACGGCCACACCTCACGCTTAGAGGGGGAGATGGTGGTCACACCTGGAAAGACAGATGCCTAGAAGCAGACAGGAGTCCTGATGGGGTTTCTGAGTCAGCCAATATAATTCAGCAGATTCCACAGAAGACTACATAACAGGATTTTGTGTCAGAGAGAGACTGCGGGGAGCTTGGTTGTCGTCTACAGAAATTCATGGGAGATATTGTGTTCCTGTTCAGTAGTTCATTTTCAGAAGGTGATTTAGCCACTTGTTTTACTCAATTTAAAACCGTCAGCCTGTTATTCATAAGAGAAAATAGATTACAACCTGAGAAGCTGTCTTTTTTTCTTCACAGTGGCTTCAAGCAGGTCCTGCAATACTTAACTGGCCTGGGCAGTTTTCCTCAGCTCTCCTTCGTCCGTCTCCATGAGGAGGTATACCATAGCGAGAAACCAAATCAAAATTTCCTGCCAGATTAAAGGCACTGGAGATCAGTGCAAGGTGCAAGGAACCACTGTGCACTAGATTAATGCTCAGACCAACGCTGCTTTGAATTCCACTCCATTTTCAGAGATTATCAGGGAACAATAGACAAGTTAAAGCAAGGCCGTTTCTTCTTAGCAGGCATCACACTTGGCTGGAACTTGTTCTGTCACTGTCTGCACTAATCAGTCACTTCAAAGTTTGCCTGGCACCCTCTGGAGCTGTCCCCCACACACAGCCTCTCCTTCCCCTCTCATTTCAACTTCCCAACTTCTGAGACTGGTGGGAGAGAGCTCAGAGGGACAAGTCACCAGATGCAGAGCAGGAACCTTGGAAGCATAAGGCTAAACCCAAGCACAAAGGAAGATTTACTTCGTGAACTTGGTAGCTTGCTACCTCTACTTTGTTTCCCAAGGTAGATTTCTCTCTGCCTTTGAATCAACAGAGGCAATAACCTTCAGCTCTGCTCCCTTCCTTTTTTCTCCTCTTGCACTATGAAGAAAAACTGACCCAAGGTTAGTGGTAAGAGAGAGCATAGTCTTTAACCATTGCAGTCCTCATGCAGCATTTTGATAACTCCTCTGCTAACAGAGCTGATAGAGAGAACGACAGAGGGGAGGACATTCCCTTCTTGCTCCTTTTCTTCACTACTTTGAAAGTCTTGAATATTTTCACATAACTACAGAGCTAACCAAAATGAGAAGTAAAATGGCTTTTGAAATGTGAAAATTCAATATGAGAAATGTGATGAGAAGACACAAATGTAGCTGTTTGAAAAGGTTTGCTGAACAGAGAACATAGGGCTGTTGTACAGCTCCTGCACAGGAAGAATGAAGAGAGCAAAAGGAGCAGGCTGTGGGGAGACAGAGCAGAGATAGACTGAGATTCTTTTAATTGAAAATTCAGTACAGCTTCATTCATTATATATTTTTTATGAAACAGTGGAATTAAAAAGAAAAGGCTTCAATGAAACATGGGGCTTCCAGCTTGCTCAAGAATATCACAAAAGCCCTTATTCAGTTTCCCTTGAAGCCAAGAGAAACATGTCTTTTCTGGTTCAATTTTCAGCTCTTTGAAGCAGAAACTCAGTCTTTTATGTGTCCCTACAGTGCCCAGTGCAATAGGTCTCCTGTCTCAGCAGGGACTTTTAAGTGCTATTGTAATAAAATTGATTAATCATAATTTTTAATAACTCCTTAATATTTCCAGTATCATCCTTGACTAAAAAAAAATGCATGCAGGCTGAAAAGGCATGAAAGTTTAATTTGGAACACAGTAAAGATAAGTTTTTGCTACAAGAAAATCTAACACAAAAGGTAGTAAAAGTGTTGTTCATATCAAGCAGATGAAGAAATAATATTAACAGAGTAACAGAACAGAAATCTGGAGTTTACATCTATTTGTAGCCTAAAAATTAAGCGTGAGATGAGTGGGCTATGCACTCGCATGCAGGGATGCTATTTACGACTTCAGCAGAGGGAGATGTGCTGTTATCCAGCTCCATCTGCATGGCAATGAAGGGCCACTCAGAGATGGATGTGTAAATCTTCCTGATGTGATTCCTCCCCACTCTTTTGCAAAGCAGCACTTAATATTGACTCCTGCACTGCTGTCACATAACCCCCACGATAAGCACGGAAATGGAAGGGCCAGCTCACATCTCTCACTGGCCCTGGCTCAGGTTGCAAATGTGGGCGGACACTGCCGCATCACTCTGCACTTCAATAAATGTTTTTAAGGCTTATTTTTCACAGCAGGAGCGGGAATGAAAAATAAGGTTCAATTGTACATGTCGACAGGCTGGGAGAAGTGCCAGCGTGCCATAACCCCAAGCACCAGCCCAGCCCTTCCACTCTGTAAAGTACAATTATTGTAAATTGGTTCAGAGCCTGGCAAACACACCAGAGGCACACGTGTGCCTGTCTGCAAAAATGCATATGCACGACTCACAAACAATCCTGGGGTTTCTTTTTCTCCCTGGTGAAAAGAAGTTAAAAGCCTTAGTGTGAACCATCCTTTTCCCTCGGCTAGGGCAGATTTCTCCGTGAGGGAGTTTCTCTAGGCTTCCCTCCAAGCCAGTGAAGAACACAAGTATCACAGAAGGGGCACATCTCCCCCTGTGGGAAACAGGGCATGCTTGGGCCATTCCCATCTCTCTCCATTAGCTAGCTACAGTCCATCCTAGGCAGCCAACTGAGACATACACATCTCACACCTGGCTGGATTAAATGCTAGCTACTTGGATGTCTCATGTCATTTCAGTTGAAGTTTTGTATAACTCCACAGCAAAGAACCACAAATATGTCTAAACATGCTAGTTTTGTAGAGAGAGAGCTGTCAATTTTAAAGTCTATTTTCTGTGGTAGTTTGCAAGCAGAAGAAAGTATTAGGTCCATTGAACAACGCAAAAAATTTGCCTTTTGTAATTTAGAGTTAGAAAATACAATAAAAGTTAAAGTGTAGAAATAGATAAGCTTTTACCCCAGAATTTAATCTTCTGTATCCATGATGTTAAGCAAAACATAGCATGGAATTGTAGAATACCAGGCTGGCTGTTCATGTGGTTTTCCACCTCTGGCACACACCTCTCTTGGTACTGAGCACACTCAGAACTCTGCAGTTCAGCCATGCTGCTGAACAGAAAATCCCATATGTGGATGAACACAAGGAAACATTTTCCTGCAAATTATTTCTCAAAAATATCAGCTGTGTGATAAAGCTGTGGGATTAATTAATTTAGTATGCATCTTTAATTGCCTTATTGCAATCCTTCTCTCCCAGGACTAAAGCTAACGCTCCATATCTTGAAGTATCTTCAAATTTCAGGTTTTTCCTTATCATGGCATGACATGAAATTATTTTCTTACCTTCAACACACAAGGAATTTTGGTACATACTAGATACAGGTACTATATTTATAGACATCCTGCAAGTCTGCATAGATACTGCCACTCCTCATAGTAGAAACCACTTTAAAATGTAGTTGCTTTTTCCCCCTTAATGCTAAGTACCATTGGGAAGCTAAGTGCAGGACACAACTCGGATTTACAGGTGTAGACCATGCCTGCGCCACAGCTACATCAAGAGATTTTAAATAAGGAGACACAGCTGGATCAGCTAATGATCTGACCTAATTTAGCCAAGTTAATCTTTTAGAGAGCCTAGTACCTGATATTTAGCTCAGCAAAATCTCCCCCAAACCATCCAGTTCTTGATCTGACTATTTTAACAGTAATTTACATTCTAATAGTTGCCTATGGCACTCAGATTTTAGCTTACTTCTACTGTGCGTGTTGAGTTCTCCTGTGTGAACTTGTGTATCTTTTCTGAGTGAATTAAATGCACCATGAACTCAAAGAGAGAGGTTTTTGAACTTATTCCTGAATTTACCAGAAGGATCATTCTGAAGAGTTTAGCTGGACAGAGAACAGACAGTTACCTGGTCTGTTCGAATTTCACAAAAGAAACAAACCCTAAACCAAGAATTATTCTGACTCACCAAAAGTTAGACTAACTATATTACAATAATTTCAAACTAATTATACATGACTGGCAACAAAAAGGAGATAAATTATAAATTGCATTTTAGAAAATTATTCCTGAAAGCATATATTTTTTTCATTGAAGATAAAACGCGTATCATGATTTTATTTAAAATCCAGGGCTTGGATGATGTTGGATCCCATGAATAAGCCCAGCAGGTGATCACAAAGCTCTCACTGCAACTGAACCCAACTCAGCCTGCTCAAAATCCCAACTCACATGAAAGCCCAGCACTCCCAGCCGTGTAGGCCAGGAAAGAAACAGTGCTCACATTTATTATTTAAGGAAAGGGATAGCAAAATGATGAGCACGTCTTGCAGCAGGTATCTGCAGCCTTGAGGGAGGCAGCAGCACGTCCTGCAGCCCCTCTGGCACCGAGTCTCTGTGCTGCAGCAACTGCTCCGCTTTGTCTCACCAAAATACGTGAGCAGGCTGGGGAAATCTGCTGGGGGACAGCCACTGCAAGTCATCTTGTTTTCCTGGTACCTTAAATATTTTATCTTAATCCCGAACTAGAATAGGTATGTGATGAGCAAGATAAAGCAAACTCTTTAACAACCTGTCTCTCTTTTTTGGACAAGCAAGCCCTGACTTGCAGCACATGGGGAAAGACAGTCAGCAGTTCCCAAGATGACCCTTCTTTGAAGTGATATCTTTTTTTACTTCATTTGTATTCGGGTTTCCAGCTCAACCAGGTCTCGCACTGCCGATCTACGTGTGTCTGTTCCAGTCCATTCACTAACACTTTCTGGCAATTGGGCAATTTCAAATTCAAATTCAACAGAGGTAGCTTTCAAATATATCTAGTCCCAAAAAACATTAGTTAGCAACTGTGTCAAATGGAAAAAAAAATTACTTACATTCTGGAGGAAAGTCAGCTACAAGTCAGTGTAGATTTATCCTGCAGAAGTCGTGAACAAGCCATGAAGTCTCATAATATTCCCTCAGTAGCCAAGAGGGACATTAGCTAAAAAAGCAAGGGGAGAACACAAAGTAGGATTAGAAGAGCAAAAAGTATGAGCACACAGGAAACTCTATGCCACTAGATTATTAATCATTATTATTATTAGAATATCTTCTTTTTAAGGAGTGGTTGTTTAAAATTTTTCATACTAGACTTCTTATAAATTTTTTAAAAATCATTTCTAAGTGTTATATAATTTTTTTTTTCCTGTGTTTCTGGAGTCCTGTTTGCAAAAGTGCCCACTAAAACTTCTGCAGCACTGGAAACACATTTACTTATTACTTGTTCCAGCCACAGAGCATCCTTCAGTCTTCAACAATGAAACCATGGAAACATCACCAGATGAAGACTGGTGGATGAAGGAAGAAAGAGAAGCACTGGTAGACAAATGGTGGGCCAGAATCTGGCTCTGACTGCATCTTTGGGAGCAGTGAAGAGCAGGAGGAGCACTCCCATGTTCCAGCTCCTACAACAGACTGCTGGCATTGTCACCCCGTGTCCAGGCTTGCTGGAATCATGAGGTGGTCTTCAACACTTTTCTGTAACCTCATGGTTAGTTTTTCTGTTACTCCTTTAACCACTAACATACTTTACCTCCAAAGAAGGACATACTTAATTAGAAAAGGAAATTACTCCATCTCCCCTTCTTGCTTTAACTTTATCAACATCTTGACTTCACTTGAAGCTATTCTGAAGTCAGAGCAAGAGGGAAGCAAAGGCTCCCAGTCTGAATGCAAGCTTGTCTTATTTAGTCTTTCTTTTTCTAATTTAATTTTTATTTTTGTAATTCTCACATTTCCTTGGGCTATTTAAGATGACAGCAGTTTCTTGCCTTGTATGATACAGGACTTGAACTATTTTCAGAAGAAGTAAGCTCAAGGAATGAGAAATAACCTCTATGAAACTTGTCCAGTGGGTTGACTTGATCTAATACCTCAAGACACCTATTACTCCACATTTACTGGACTTCCTCCATCCCCTTCAACACTGTACACTAGCTATCTCTTTTCTTGATAAGGAAGCCAACACAATAACCCTAACAGCAGTTTTCCTTTCACCCCTGAGATGTGTATCCTCATAGATTGCATGCAGTGATCCTCTTGATTCAGAAGTGTTCCCTGAGTAAATGCTATTGTACCTGGCAGCTACAATAACCCTCCCCCGCCATATGCATTTTCTACACAGATCATGGCCCTTTCCCCACTTCTTGCTCAAAAGCACGCCGAGAATGAATGTGTGGAAGCTCCATGACATCTCTCTCGGTGTCTATTGTGTTCTTTTTCCTGTAGCCCATGAAAGGCCACAACAAGCACAGCTGATAAAGGATGGAGAGAAAATGTGTGACAGAATAAAGTGACACTGCGACAAATACAGCTCATGGGAGAGAAAGGATGTGCTATTGTGGGAAGGCAAGAGCTTTGTGGGATGCCTGAGGTCAGGCTGCATGGTCAGAAAGGTGATTCCTGGCTTTCTGACCCATTCCAGAGACTCTGCAGAGGAAAGGAGAGAGCAGAGGAACCTCATTGTGTCTGGTCTCAGCATATCAGCACCCTGGTGTGAGAAGCTGAGTTTTCAGGGCTACCTACTCTAAATGCACACTTCTGTGAGTCCCATCAGAAGAAAAATCACTCAGAGACAGAATGCATATATATCTCCTGAATAACTGAACAGAAAATAAAACAGAAAGCCAAATGGTTCCATCTCAGTTCAGCATGCCCCAAACTAATTTGCTTGTATTAGTATTTTCATTCAAATAAGCCTCCTCTCCAGAAATAAAGCACAGCACTAGGAAAAATCATTGGTCCTGCAGCTGTGATCAGGGAATGAATGAGACATGACAGTGCTCCTGTAGATGTTCAGACAGCCTGAGCTTGCCTCAGTCATCTTTTCCTGCGGTGGCAACATCCTGCATGATGCAGTTCTGTGTCATTTCTGACATTGTCATTTCAGATGTTGTAAAATCCTGGAAGCAAGAGAAGAGATCATGGTAAGAGGGGAGAAAATAGAACAGAAAACAGCATCTGACAACACATATCCAGTCCCTTGTGTCATTGCAAGGTTTGCATGACTTGTCAGGATAGCCACCAATCTGATCAAAACGTGCTTACATCTGGCATGGCAAACGTGCCAAGCCTTGGAAACCTCTTGATGTCATAACATAAATACCAGAGGGGTCCTGCAGCACTTGGTCTGTTGGTTTAGATTTTCCTTCCACATAGCAACCTTCCCTCTTTCTGAGCAAAACACCCAAGTCTGAGATGAATTTGTTTCTGCTAATCAATGATAGCAAACTGGACGAGAAAAGGCAGGTTTAGCACAATTAGCAGCATCTACACAGGCTGCTTTTCCACAGGTTGTTCAAGAGCTGATTATCTGGAACCTCCCAGCAAGGTTGAGCTGATATTGCAGCCTTCCCTCTGTTAGAGTCTGGAATTATTTGGGCACATGTTTCTGTGTACATTGATAGTAAAAGAGCTTTCTGAGGTCTGTCCTACAGTCAGGCTGATCAGGTTCAAAGAGAAGTTGACAGGCAGATGAATGGACCTCTAGCATAACTAGAGATGGCAGATTTCCTTAGCAAATCTTCATAAAACTGGCTAAGAACAGATATAAAAAGTTTCTTTCTAAATTACATAAGTCACACGAATACTTAGAGCTAACCTGCTAAATCATCATGGCTTTCATGTACAGTTTCTCTGCCACTGTGAGACTCAGGCACCTCTTAATGCAAATTCTTCCTATTATCAGATTGATTCCTCAACATTTGGTGGCCTCTCCTTCTGTCTAATTAGATGGCCAAAAAATATTCCATTTATTCTCTGTTTTATCAACCGAAACCTTTTCATTAGAAAACTATACCCTTCCAGTAGTTTCAACAAACATAAAATGGGATTTTTTATTGGGAATCTGTATGACAATTGGCAAAATTCCATCTCTTTTCCTGCCCTCCCTCCTTCATTTGGGTACTTGGTGTGCTTCAGGTCCTGGATTCCAGAGCAGCTGAATGTTGAGATATGGGGAGAAGCATTTCTAAGACACAAATTCAGAAGGACATTTCAGAGCCAAGAAAGAGATTCCAGGCATTCCCTGGTGGCCAAACTGCTCAGAGGAAGCCAATGTGGAGCCTCCCATGAGGAGGTTTCCCTGTTTTCATCAGTGAAATCATAATTTTCAGTTATGGTGACCCTGCAAGAGATTCTCACATGTGCAGTGAGTTTCTTTTAGATGAGATGAATTTATGGACAAATTAAAGATGAACTGGCCAGGGCAAAAAGTTTAAAGCAGCTGTATGGATTCTGAGCTGTGGAAAAGGGACTCTTAATTTAGGTGGCCTTCAGTTTCGAGTTCCCATTTCTCAGAAGGTACCTAATTTCAGGTGTCAAGGTTTCAGATTCTTTGTAGATAGTTTTCAGGTCCTCAAAGTGTTGAGCAGCTGCACAGTGAAAGGCAAAACCCTCAGGAACCTCCAGGGCTCAGAAGCCCCAAGTGGAAGCAATCAGAAATTACTCCTGCCTCACTGTGATGTCAGCTGGTTCTGCTTTGTGGTTCCAGCAGTAAGAGAACTGAGAGGGGCTCACTGCTCCTTGAGTGATTAAGCAGAACAAATATAAATTCACATCACCCTCAGATAAAAAAAATTAGGTCATTCAGTTCTGGTGTGGGGTTGTTTTTTTTTTTTGTGATGTTCTCCTCAAAAAGGGGAAAGTAGCTTATGGGGAGAATTGGAATGATTTTAGTAAGCAGATCTTCAGGTGTTTGATGTATGAATTAAGAGGTAACAGTGGTTACTGAAAGAATGCACCACAGAAATAAGAAATTACTTACTTTGCATACCATGGGCAGAATGAAAGCAAAGAACCACATTATGTTCTCATAAGAGCTAATAAAATTTTTGTTCTTTTGCTTTTAGACTAATTGTACCTAAATTGCTTTATTAAAAGACCATTATTTGGTCCATCTTTTAAAGCACTTTCTATTTTTTTCCAAGATGATCTTGGGTGAAAAACTAAAAAAGAATTCCAGGCAGAGGGCTCTTCTGCCACCAATGGAAAAAAAAAAATAGTCTAGCCTTGCACTGAATGTGTTACACTGGTAAATGTAAATAGTGACAATTCATGAACAAGATTATTCGTAAAGCATGTACTAAAAAGTGATTGTATTCCAAATTCTTCTAATTCTTTTGTTTATTAGCTGTTGAATTATTAGAATTCGTTTACAAGTTCTTTCCTTTAGCAAGCTGAAAACTTGCTTGGAAAAAACAAAACAAAAAAAATCAGAACAAAACAAACAAAAACCCCCAAAAAAACAAAACAAAAAAACCCCCAAAATAAAGCCAAACTGGGGTTCTGGGTGAATTCTGAACTTACAAAGAAATGCCAGGTATGGAAAACTCACAAGAAAATTACACAACGTGCCATCATTACACCCTTACGCTGTCTCATAATAGAGAAAAATTAAATTAAGCTCTGAGCTTTATTTCAATAGACATAAACTAGGAATTAAGTATTATTTATTAATGATTTCTGCCTGTCAGTTCTATGTTTGTCCAAAACCACATCACTTTCTTAAGTACTGTTATGTTGTTATAGCTCTTGTTTGCAGCTTAGTATGGTTATTTCTGCAGCACTGTGAAAGGCATCAAGGGAGAATTTTACATGTGTCATTGAACACTACTGGATTTCTCCACAAAGCCAGAAGTACAAATAAAGCCTAGGTTAGTGGTGCTCAGGGTGTTTAGGTGATCATTAGAGATCTCAGAGAGACTGACAGCATAAATATATTCTAGTGTCTTTAAAAGAGAGACTTTTCTTTTGACTTTAAAGTATTTTACACATCGCAAAATTTTGTGTTTGACAACGTAGAAGTAATTTTAAATAGGTTTCAGCTGTTCAATAGTTCTGTTTGTAAGTATTTATCTAGTATGGAATGGAAAAGAATGAAAGATGCTTTAATTAGCACTGTCAAATAGGTACCAAATTTAACTTGGCAGGAGGGATAAAGTTAACAAATCTTAGCCTTTTGTCGTTCTGTATGAGCAGCACTCATATACCACAGCTATTTGACCTGCTAAGAGATGCAAAAACCACAGTGCCAGGCCTCCTCTGTTGCAGCTTATTGTCTTGGGCACCACGGGAAGAAAGATGTAGCAGCAGCAATGTGGTTTAATTAGGCCAGAACTTGATTAACTCTGCACGCTGGGGATGTCTCTGAGAACTCAGTGATGTAGTGCAGGTCCTGCCCTCTGGAGGAGGCTGCCCTGTGTCCTGTGCCCTGTCCTCTGTGTCCTGCTGGCCTGGCCTGGCCTGGCCTCAGCATGGGCAGCCCAGGGGACAGCAGGGGACTGTCCCTGTGCTCCAGCAGCAGGGAAAGCCTGGCACCCTCCCGGCTGCTCCATTGCAGGACACCTCTCTAATATTGGTTCAAAGCCCTGCTGGTCAGGAAATGCAGCTCTCCATGGACAGCTACCTTGAAAGGGTAAATACCCAGCTGCACCAACACAGCTGTGACCTGATCTACATCGCTTACCTTCACCCTGTGAGGATGAGATTGGAAGCAATCACAGCGAGCAATCCTGTTAAAGACCACTATAAACTATCTTCATAGATTAGACTAGTGACATCATTTTCAAAAACACTGAAAGTAATACCATCATCTTGTTAAAGATAAAAATGTGTGCTTTTTTTTTTTTTTTT